>JAUCMU010000145.1:220398-233914 GCA_032275025.1 Enteromius treurensis
TTACTGATTCTGTCTGTTACTGATTCTGTCTGTTACTGGTCTGATCTTCTGTCCGTTACTGATTCTGTCTGTTACTGGTCTGATCTTCTGTCCGTTACTGGTCTGATCTTCTGTCCGTTACTGTCTGTTACTGATCTGATCTTCTGTCCGTTACTGATTCTGTCCGTTACTGGTTCTGTCTGAGAGTTATTTAATTCATCCTAGCAGGCACTACAGCAAAAAAAAGAAATCATAATAAAAACATAGTGGGTAATGAAAAAAAAAGTACATTAATTATAGACAATATTTGCGCTCTCTGTCCATTAACTACTCAGTTATGATGCAGTAGAGTATGTTACTAGCTGTGAAGTGAAGTTTTGTTAGTTTAGTCTTTATAACATGGGAAGACTAGAGGTCTAGTCTAGAGCTTATGTTAACGCTGTGCTGTCTATGTGTAGATGATGTGCGAGGTGATGCCCACCATCAGTGAGGCGGAGGTCGGCAGTAATGGAGGCACTCTGGGCCCCGGCTCTCCCGTCCAGGCGGACTCTGAGGGCCACTTTGAGTCTCTGATGGTGTCTATGCTGGAGGAGAGGGACCGATTGCTGGACACGCTCCGAGAGACGCAGGAGAACCTGTGTGTGACGCAGAGCAAACTACACGAGATCAGCCACGAGAGAGACTCTCTGCAGAGACAGCTCAACAGTGCCCTTCCACAGGTGACTGCTGCTCAGAACCACTGCACGTCTGTGTCCGTCAGCTGCTAAACCACCCGCTCAGCTCTAACTTTGCACGGCCAGAGAGCGCTGAAACTCTAAATACACCTGCAAAAGAAAGCTAATGCACATCGTTCCAGGGTCGTGACTACTAGGGATGCTCCGATCAGCCTTTTTTGCTTCCGATTTAGTCCTGTGTTTATTAGTCACTTTGAATCCGTCACAGCAGCTCAGTCTTCTGATTTCTGGAGCGATTAGCATGATCTTTCCTCTTCGGGGTGTGTTTGGAGTTTCTCTGGCGTTCGGATGGAGATTTACTGCTGACCTCAGAGCGTGCTTCACTGAAGGATGGGTTTGTGTCTGAGGGAGCGCTGTGTCAGCAGAATCCTGCTTAAAATCATGTTTTCTTATGCTTCACAAGGAATTTGCTGCTCTTACGAAGGAAGTGAACATGTGTCGAGAGCAGCTGCTGGAGCGAGAGGAGGAGATCGCCGAGCTGAAGGCAGAAAGAAACAACACACGCGTGAGTTCTCTGACAAACAGCGTTTCCGCGGGGTCTTAAAGAGTCTTAAATTGTACAAGAAAGTCTTAATTATGATTTCAAGAGTTCTTAAATTTGGGGACTGTTACATTTCAAACGACTATGATTTCATTAAATAAACACGAGCGCTGCAAGTCCAGAGTCCGCTGAGCCGGAATGAATCTGTTAACAAGTTAAACTAGTGGGGGTCTCTCCTCAACCACCACCAGTGAGCAGCATCCACCTGGATGACGGACGGCTGCCACAGGACAACGGCGCCAGTGCGCCCACCACACACCAGCCACAGGTGGAGAGGACAGAGAGATACAGCCAATCAGTGGATGGGGATTATTGGGAGGCCGTGATAGACGAGGGCCGGTGGGAATTTGGCCAGGACACCGGGGTTACACCCCTACTCTTTACGATGAGCATCATGGGATTTTTAATGACCACAGAGAGTCAAGATATGATCACAAATGATTACAAAATGATTACAGATGTTCAATAAACAAGAAGTAGTTGTTATTAAGAGACTTGCGTTTTAGACACCACATTTCCTGGTTTTGCTCTTTCACCAACAAAAATCTCCCAAAACACGGCCACAGATTCTAGATTTTGCTTCTCTGACGGCGTTTCTTATCCGAATGAATCTATGTCTGAATGATTTGGTTCAATTGCAATGACTCTCTTATTAACAGTGACATGCTGCCTCCTACTTTTTTAATAAATATCTTAATAAAAAAATATATATTTCAAACATCAGTTATATAAAAAAAGTTAGTTGTCCATGGTAATCTTTAAAATATCAGCACAATAATGGTTTAAAGGCTGAAATATTATTATATAAAACTTTTTGTTTTAGCGAGAACCTGCATCTCAATAGTAAATTATGCAGTTTACAGTAATTTTACAGACATTACCGTCCCCCGCTCACATGGTATTACTTTTATTTTTGCAGGTCTTAAAAGGTCTTAAATTGGAGCCTTAAAATCCTGCAGAAACCCTGGACAAAAGTGTTTATTTGATAGCAAACCCAATTATTTTTCTCTCTAAACAAAGAAGAAAGTATTGCAATCAGCTTCTTTGTGTATATTTTTATGGCTCATCATATGCACTGTTATCTATTCAGAATTGTCTGTCTTTGCAAACAAAAGTCTGTCAAACGATTGGGAGTCATTAATGGGAGCTGTTGTAGTCACAGGAATGGACCATATTTCTGGTTTCCTTCATAGAGGAAGTTGTCATAGTTGGGTAAACGTTTATAGCAGTGAATAGGAGACTACCACACAAATATTTATAGCGTTCCCATTTGCTCAGAAATCCAAAGACAAACTTTTCATGACTTTCAAAAAGAGGAAATGTAAGCGAAACCGATATCTGCTGTCAGAAGAGAGAACTATGTCAAATGTACTGCCCTTCCCACAGACCCTGTGTTAAAAACACCCTATGAGCTGAAGAAGTCATCTCTCCTGGTGTGTTAGGAGAGGACAATATCTGTCTGAGATACAACCGTTAGAACATCTGGAATCTGAGGGAGCAGAAACCGCCTACATATTGAGAAAATCAACCTTTTAAAGTTGTTCAAATGAAGCTCTTAGCAATGCATATTAATAATCAGAAGTGAAGATCTGATATATTTACGGTTGGAAGTTTTACTTGATACCCTTAGAATTTTTGGGATTATAGAAAAATATATTGTTGCTGATATGGTGATAAGGCCTGTGTTCTGGTCTGTGTTCTTCAGTTGTTGCTGGAGCATCTGGAGTGTCTGGTGTCTCGTCACGAGCGTTCTCTGAGGATGACCGTGGTCAAGCGCCAGGCTCAGTCTCCCGCCGGCGTCTCCAGTGAGGTGGAGGTGCTCAAGGCGCTCAAATCTCTCTTTGAGCATCACAAAGCCCTGGACGAGAAGGTACTGCCTCAGGAAGCTCACGCATGTGCCGCTGGCGTGTTTGGGATGTGCTTCATGTGTGGCGTGTTTGTTTCAGGTGAGAGAGCGTCTGCGGGTGGCTCTGGAGAGATGCAGTATGCTGGAGGAGCAGCTCACCAGCGCTCATAAAGAGGTGATGACATTATTTTATTTAAAACATTAGCTCTTTTAAAACACCTGATCAAAACCATCCTGAGCTAGATTAGGCTTTAATCTGTGCAAATATAATGCAGTAGGTTTATTCATTTTTGCGTTCACTAATAAAAAAGATTATTCTAGTAATATATTAATGCTAATACGCTGCTAATAGGTGTAACAGTAAAATAAAGTGTTACCAAAATATTTTCTCATTAGCTAGCCCCACGCTGGATAGCGGCTTTATAACAGAAAATCACGTTTTTAATGTTTAATTCTGTAAAGCTGCTTGCTTTTAAATCAGTTTCTTGTATAAAGCGTGATATAAATACACTTGACATGACTGAGTGCCGATTGCAGAGCTCTTCAGATGCTTTCATTTTTGAGAGGAACGCAGATTTCAGTCTTGTGCTACGGCTCTACACTCATTGCAGCTCTTTACAATGATAAAGATTTTTTTTTCTGGACTGTTATAGCTGGTGTTTCTCAAGGAGCAGAGCAATCAGAAGAAGGGCATGATTGATGGATCAGAAGTGAATCACAGCTCTGATGGTGCACCAAACAGTAACGGCAAGGTAAACACCACATGAACAAAGCGTACATGCTTCACATGTAGACGTGATCACACATGGAGCTGTTTAGCTAGCTTGTGTTGAGGCCATACAAACTCTTAAATTGTACAAGAAAGACCAAAAGTGCAATATGGCTTAATGTGATAACTACACTTCAAAAGGCTCTGATTGTGTTGAATATGAGTGCTTTTGTTTCTGGCGCTGGTCTGTTTCTTTCTATTACCAGGAGAACAGTCATCTCTGCTTTTCCAGAAGCGCCACCTGCTGGCAGAGAATGATTGTACATTTTCAAAAAGCCTGTTGTTTTTGTTCAGACCGATGTGAAGGTGAAGAGGTTTCCTCAGGAGAGGAAGATAATGCGTTATTAAAATCTAAACCACAAAATATATGTATATGTTAATTTATTAACTTGGTTTAAAGGCTGAATTGTGAAGGGTGTCCTTTCATAAAACTGATGACTTGTTCTTTTTTTACAGTTTTTGTGCAGGTCTTAAAAATTCTTACATTTTAGTCTATAAATGCTTTAGAAGCACTGAATTGAATGAAACCGTTTCAGTTGAACGCACTGGCAGCTTCCTGAAGTCTTCATATCCCAGTGTAAAGCAGGATGTGTGTTTCCAGCAGCGCCTCTCGGACGGCTCTATGGGAACCGAGGAGGATTGTGGGAAGGTCGGCCAGCTGCAGGAGGCGATGGACAGACAGAGTAAGGAGCTCCTGCACCTGAGGGAGCGTGTGGCGTCTCTCTGCGGCCGCATCGCCGAGCTGGAGGAGGATCTGGACACGGCCCGCAAAGACCTCATCAAGTCTGAGGACATCAGCAGCCGCCTGCAGAGAGACTTACGAGAGGTACGCCACAGCACAGTCTTCATCTGCTGAGGAACGAGCCGGTTTGTGACCGTCTGTGTGTGTTCTTCTCTCAGTCTCTGGCTCAGAAGGAGGACATGGAGGAGAGGATCACCACGCTGGAGAAGCGCTACTTAGCCGCCCAGAGAGAAGCCACATCTGTCCACGACCTCAACGACAAACTGGAGAACGAGATCGCTAACAAAGACTCGCTTTTCTGCCAGGTGTGCAGCGCTTCCGTGTTAGTCTCAGGGCGGTTCTGACCCCTGCTGGCCAAATCTTTAGAGAAAGTTTAAGCTACAGGACAAATATTGGCCAAATTTGAGGTTTTCACAAAAATTAGTTCATTAAGGCTTATTCTAGCGATCCATGTGCTCTAAATGTCTTTATTTGACCTTTTCTGAGAGGAGTATGTTTTTCTGGGTGGCCGCTGCTGGAGGTCTATTGCTCTTCTGACTTTAAACTAGTAGTGAATGTGAAAATCTAATTACTCTATTTACTCATTTGGCCAGCGTGGGTCACTGGTGTTGATTCACGCTGTAGTGTTTCAGTAACTATCCGTGTTTGTGATTAACCGGTCGTTTTAATCATAAGTTACTCTCTGTGTGTGTGTGTGTGTGTGTGTGTGCGCACAGATGGAGGATAAGGGTCGTCAGCTGCAGGAGCGTCTGGAGCTGGCGGAGCAGAAGCTGCAGCAGACCCTGCGTAAGGCTGAGACGCTGCCGGAGGTGGAGGCAGAGCTGGCTCAGAGGGTCGTGGCCCTCACTAAGGTACGGCTCTTTCTCTCTCACACACACACACACACTGTCAGCTGCCCAGGATCTGGCTGTGATTCCTCCGTTTCTTTCTCTGGAACACAGACACTATAAGAATACTGCAGTGATATTTACCCGATAATAATAACAATGTTACACTGACTGTAGTTTATTCCTGTCTGTAAGAGTATCTAGACTGTGTGCACTTTTATGTTCAGGTGGTTTTATTTTGTTCTGAGCATGGAAAGTCTGTTTTCAAGGCCTCTTCTTGTGTGTGCACAAAAAAACCCCACAATTTTGTCTGTTTTTTTACAAATCTAAAATAAAAACTCTGCAAGAAACATGCAGTTTTATGCTACACCAGCTTTAATAATCAATCGAATGAATTGAGAAATCAAGAGAAATGCTGAAAGATTTGATTGAGATCCTTCATCTGCGAACATGTGAGCCGGTGAGGTGTGTTCTTGGTGTGAATGAGTGTGTGCTGTAGTGAGATGATCGATCACACAAGTAGTGTATTTAGTGAATAGTGTGAGATGAACACAGATTAGTGCAGACACAGAGGATCTGTGTTTAACAGAGTAATGAAGACACTGTAGAATATTTACTTCCTGTCGTCTGCTTCCTTTTCTTCTCTGTGTTGTTTCTGTTGTTCCCAGACCTCAAATCTTTCTGGCGTTCCTCTCCTCCTCTGTATATGACCGCAGCTCTGCTGTCTCTCTCTCTCCCTTGTGTGTGTGTGTGTGTGTGTGAAACGCTCTGCGTGCAGTGTCTCTCAGGACAGTCGCTCACAGATGAAGGTACACGAGCTCACGCTGTCGTTCTGTCTCGGGATTAGGGCTGTCAAAATGTCTGAAAAACTACATTTGTATTTTGCACTTAAATATTCAAATTATATTCAAATTGACAAGGTATAATTTAATTCAGGGGGAAATGTTTTTTTGGCTAAATATTACTAATGCATGTTTATTTAAGCAATAAAATAATACGACTGTCCGTGGGAAAAAACAAAACAAAAAAGCATAATATTTATAAACCAAATATAATTAAGTTTCTCAAACAAGTATAAACAAAACAGCATCATGCATGCGTCGTTTAATACAAAGGGACGAAAGCCAATCACACAGTCATGTGATAAATTTATGTTGTGTGTGAATAGCTTGCTTTAGTTTTGAAGTAAACATCATCATCTCTGCACTGATTCTCTTTTTCCACAATATTGTGTGTGAGAAACACAGCGTCGCATACAACCTTTCTAAAATTCGAATGCGGATTTATATTTGGAATTTGTATTTGACGGCTCTACTCGGGATGCACTATTCAAGTGGTTTTCTAGTCGAGTACTTGGGTCAAAAGAATCGGTTCAAAAGGACTGTGATGTGAACGCCACAGTTAGTGAGTGCTGAGGCACCTGAACCTGGTCTGAACACCAGCACAGGAACATCTACTCTCCTCCTGTAGTCTGGAGCGAGTACTCGACTCGTCCGTCACTTGTGCTCATCCTGGTTCTGCCTGATGACGGTGGTGTCGTTGTGCTCCGGTCAGGAGTCCTCCCGTGTGACGCTGGACAGAGATTACTCACACATCCCTTCTTCTCTCTCATCACAGCATGATGAACCGTTCTGTCTCTCGTGGGAACGTTGCTGCTGTAGTGTCTCATGTTCTGTCTCTCGCAGGCGGAGGAGCGTCATGGGAACGTGGAGGAGCGTCTCCGGCAGATGGAGGCTCAGCTGGAGGAGAAAAACCAGGAGCTGCTGCGGGTGAGTGATCTTCAGACCTCAGCGTCGGGGAACGATCACGAGTAACAGCACTTACATAATCAAAGTAACACATTACTTTTTCATTTAGAAGAAATATCTGATTTATTTTTTTTATAAGTAACAAGTTACTTTTGTATTGACTGACAACTCTGGGTTGCCATGTTGAGAGATATCAGGAGTAGTTCTAGACTAAATATCAACATGTTTACTGATCTCACTTACATAAAAACTGCATAGGGCTGTCAGTCGATTAAAATGTTTTTATCTAATTAGTTACAGGGTGCTGCAATTAATCTAATTAATCACAAACTAAATTTGGCTGTGAATAATATATTAGTTTCCCGTGGTAGTACAGACACAGCAGCTGCTTCACTTGTCTGTGTTGTTTTAAGGCCCGTCAGCGAGAAAAGATGAACGAAGAGCACAACAAGCGTCTGTCGGAGACTGTGGACAAGCTGCTGTCCGAGTCTAACGAGAGGCTTCAGCTGCACCTGAAGGAGCGCATGACAGCGCTGGAGGACAAGGTACAAACACATCCCAAACACAGACAAGACCGAACTGTCCACTGCCGTTTATTAATGACCACCATCCACCCTGAAAGTTCCTGTCTGGCAGATGAACTTTGGAAATTTTTTTAGACATTTGTTACTTTGGTTCCACAGTTCTTGCTGATTTTTACTTTATTTAAAGTTTGTGTGAAGTTTATTTTACATCAAGCTGTATGCTCTGCCTCCAATCTTTCTTTAACGTTTCACTAATACTGTTGTAGCCCTAATTAAACACACCCGATCCAGCCGATCAGGTCCTGCAGGCTTGTGTGAAAACTGTTGGAGCAGGCTGAAACTAATGCTGCGTTATTAACGTAATTCTGACAACTTGAGATGTTCAACTCTGTGCTTTACACGACAGTAAACAAAATGAACCCACATGAAACAATATTACAGCTGTAACACAATACAAGTAACACTTCCTATGCAAATGCATATTATATGTTTATAATTATTTCTGTAGGTTGTTATTGCATGCATAGCCTAGATATCTAACTCTGTGCTGCATGTCTTTTGGTTTATGTTCACATTACATTTGTATGAACGTTTTATTTCACCCTTTTCTATTGTTCTACGTAAGGTGTAGGGGGTCACAAGGTGCAAACTGTCTTTTAAAAAAAGCTCCCAGCTGTTGTTACAAGTTCTGTGAGGAAGTAAACGCTGTTATCAAGTTGGTTTCTCATGTTACGATATGCACCTTAAACTCTGGGCCCTTCGGAGTTTGACAAACACATTAAAGGAACACATCACTATTCTTGAAAACAGGCTTATTTTCCAACAACCCTAGAGTGAAACATCACTGCGCTCGCTGCAGCCATGGTACGGCAGCACCATGAGAGTATAGTTATACTAGACATACCAGGCTAGAAAATCACAACTTTTCATTTTTTGTTGGTCTTAGTACACAAATTAACTACAGAAGATTTTTACACAAAAATATAAAAACTCATTTTTGAGTGAGATGCTTATAGTGTAATCAGATTTAATCATCTATGCTAAGCTGCAGCTAAAAGTGCTACCGCCAGACCCAGTGATCAGAAATGGTAAGACTCCGCCGTTTAACTCTAGGGGAGTAGAAAAATAAGCATATTTTTCTGTGTTTGTGTGTGTTTGTAGAACGCTCTGATCCGGGATCTGGAGCACACCAAGAAGCTGATAGAAGAGGCTCATCATGAGAAGGTAAGTGTGTAATTCTTGCTGACTCGTTCTGATGGTGTTTGTACACGAGTGTTTGTTAACGAGTGTTGACCGAGTGCGAGAACGGTATGAGATTTTCACAGTATGATAATCATCTCAGAAAATATCACGGTTTATTCTTCTTTAATAGCATATATGGGAGAGCAATATGTGCAGGGTCATGCTGGTAGGATGTAAACATGGATGTAAAACCCTGCGATAATTTTTCGGATACCCAAAATATTGCCATACTGCCAATTTTAATTAGATTTTTCGGCGGAAGATAGTGTTGACCACCACTCACCACTCGTTGATGGTGTTTGTTCACAAGTGTTTGTTCACGGGTGTTGATGGTGTTTGTTCACGGGTGTTGATGGTGTTTGTTCACGGGTGTTGATGGTGTTTGTTCACAAGTGTTGATGGTGTTTGTTCACAAGTGTTGATGGTGTTTGTTCACGGGTGTTGATGGTGTTTGTTCACGGGTGTTTGCTCACGAGTGTTGGTGTTGACGAGTGTTGGTGTTTGTTAACGAGTGTTGATGGTGTTTGTTCACGGGTGTTTGCTCACGAGTGTTGATGGTGTTTGTTCACGAGTGTTTGTTGACGAGTGTTGGTGTTTGTTGACGAGTGTTTGTTAACGAGTGTTCATGGTGTTTGTTGACGAGTGTTGGTGGTGTTTGTTGACGAGTGTTGGTGGTGTTTGTTGACGAGTGTTGGTGGTGTTTGTTGACGAGTGTTCGTGGTGTTTGTTGACGAGTGTTGGTGGTCTTTGTTGACGAGTGTTGGTGGTGTTTGTTGACGAGCGTTCGTGGTGTTTGTTGACGAGCGTTCGTGGTGTTTGTTGACGAGCGTTCATAGTGTTTGTTGACGAGCGTTCATGGTGTTTGTTGACGAGCGTTCATGGTGTTTGTTGACGAGTGTTGATGGTGTTTGTTGACGAGTGTTGATGGTGTTTGTTCACGAGTGTTGATGGTGTTTGTTCACGAGTGTTGATGGTGTTTGTTCACGGGTGTTTGTTGACAAGTGTTCATGGTGTTTGTTGACTAGTGTTCATGGTGTTTGTTGACTAGTGTTGGTGGTGTTTGTTGACGAGTGTTGGTGGTGTTTGTTCACTAGTGTTTGTTGACGAGTGTTGGTGTTTGTTGACGAGTGTTGATGTTTGTTGACGAGTGTTCATGGTGTTTGTTGACAAGTGTTTGTTGACGAGTGTTGGTGTTTGTTGACGAGTGTTGGTGTTTGTTGACGAGTGTTGGTGTTTGTTGACGAGTGTTGATGGTGTTTGTTGATGAGTGTGTGTTGATGAGTGTTTGTTGACGAGTGTTCATGGTGTTTGTTGACGAGGGTTTAAGTCAAGTAAAGTCACTTTTATTTATATAGCGCTTTTAACAATACAGATTGTAGCAAAACATTGAACATTATCAAATAGAAGAACAGAGTGATGTTAATGTATTTGTTGATGAGTGTTTGTTGACGAGTGTTGATGGTGTTTGTTCACGAGTGTTTGTTGACGAGTGTTGATGGTGTTTGTTGACGAGTGTTGATGGTGCTTGTTGACGAGTGTTGATGGTGTTTGTTGACGAGTGTTGATTGTGTTTGTTGACGAGTGTTGGTGGTGTTTGTTCACGAGTGTTTGTTGACGAGTGTTGATGGTGTTTGTTCACGAGTGTTGGTGGTGCTTCTTGACGAGTGTTAACGGTGCTTGTTGACGAGTGTTGATGGTGTTTGTTCACAAGTGTTTGTTCATGAGTGTTGATGGTGTTTGTTCACAAGTGTTTGTTGACGAGTGTTGATGGTGTTTGTTCACGAGTGTTAATGGTGCTTGTTGACGAGTGTTGATGGTGCTTGTTGACGAGTGTTGATGGTGCTTGTTGACGAGTGTTAACGGTGTTTGTTGACGAGTGTTGATGGTGTTTGTTCATGAGTGTTCATGCTGTTTGTTGACGAGTATTTGTTGACGAGTGTTTGTTGATGAGCCAACCCCTGAACGCAATACAGATGTGGATGAACAAGCTTCCATAAGTAAGAAGGCAAACAAAATAGTTAATAAGCCAAGAAACACTAATTCAGTGGCGTGGAATAGTGATGGTCGTTCTTGAACGAATCTTTAATGTGACTTGGGAAGAAAGAGTCATCTCGGAGAGTGATTCATTCAGTCGTGCATGCGCATTGCGCAAAGTTCTTACTAGAATTAGTTCACCTGTTTCGAGTTCTCGGGTTTAAGTCGTTCTTTCGTAACATGACGTGACCGATCAAATGCAGTCAAAGCCAGAAAGAGAATTGATATGGTAGTTTATCCAGTCTTCAGATTTGAGTAGTTCGTTCATCATGTGATAGCCCCATAAGCCAAAAAAAACGAATGATTCGGAAGACTTTATTTGATTTAGTTTATTTCACATGTCTTGTTTGTAAAGGCTAAATACAAATAAAAAGTGTTTCTGTTTTTTTGTACTGTTTTAATTAAAAAAAAAAAAAATATATATATATATATATATAATTTTAATAGGAGCGTGTTTGTTCATGAGTGATGTTCCGTGTTTGTTCACGATTGTTGTTCTGTGACCTCAGGAGCAGCTGCTCATCCAGATCGAGACCATGAGGACCGAACAAGAGCGCGGCCGCAGCCGGAGCAACTCTCTGCTGCATCATGGGTAACTCCGGGGTGTTAGTGAGAGTCAGCTGTTCTCTGATCGGAGCTTTGTCCTGACCTAGGCTTTGTCTCCTGCAGGCGCAGCACGCCCGACTTCAGATACCCGGTGTCTGTGTCGTCAGCGATGGACAGTCACTACAGCGGAGCGCTGGTGCTCAGGCGACCCCAGAAGGGCCGTGTGTCTGCGCTACGAGACGAGCCCTCTAAGGTCAGCATCTGACATTATGAGCTATGTCAGGATAAAAAAGAGATGACTTATTGACCAAGATGAGAGTGCTGTCATCCTCGCGTGTTCAATCACATAACCATAATGGGCTTGGACAACTAATAAACAGTCAAACCAAAATGTATTCAGGAACCTTCAACATTTCTCACATTATCAATTTATTCACTATAGTTTAGAAAATGGTTATTAAATATGACAAAAACTCTCACCTTAACTCTGACGGAGTTAAACTGTTGGAACAAACTCATCTTGATAATGTCAGATAACTTTGATAGAAAGATATGTAATAAATTGGGTTGAATAGCTAAATTTAAGAACACAATTAGATGATACCAATTTAGCTCAGCCAATTTCCAGAAGGTGGTTCATTTTGTTCAGTCTGTAAAGTAAAAAGATCACATTAACAATCAAAGAAAAAAAACAATAAAGCAGAACAAGTGTCTGATAATTTTTGATCAAAAATGTATACTTTTTTACGTCTAATTTATCAATTTTATGGCTCGTGTGTGTGCACGTGTGCTTGTGGTCAGGTGCAGACGCTGGACGAGCAGGAGTGGGACCGGCTGCAGCAGGCTAGTGTTTTAGCTAACGTCGCTCACGCGTTTGAGAGTGACATGGACATGTCAGACGTGGAGGACGACAGAGAGACGGTCTTTAGCTCCATGGACCTGCTGTCTCCTGCTGGTCAGGCAGACGCTCAGACCCTCGCCCTGATGCTGCAGGAGCAACTGGATGCCATTAACAATGAGATAAGGTACCCTTCCCGCAATCCCTCTCTCCTCTCACTGATGGGACACGCTTGAATGTCGTAGGTTTTCACAAAACTGATGTGGTACTGAAGAATATCACAGAATATATTAAAATCAAGTGGCGATATGGACCAGTATCTGTAAATCTTAAGCCACTAAAAGACTAAAATATGAGTTCTTTATGTTCTGTGTGGATGAATGGAGCAGACACATGGTTCAGTTTACTACACACACACTGAAGTGTGTGACGCTCACGTGATTTCTGCGTCTACTGTCTCACTACATGAGCACATGAACACCTCCAGAACTTCATTAGACTTTTACCATTTCATTTGAGAGAAATTATGAAATATGTAGGAACCTAAAAGGTGCCGTCAAAATTAGTAAGATGTAACTTGAAGACATTGTGTCAAAAAATACATTAGCCTAGGATTGTTCAGACTGTACTCCTAAAATTAAAAGAATCAAAGGAATAATAAAAAAAAATCCCCATTCCCATGTTTTAAGATTGAACTTGATGAGAATAAATGTGGATTGAAACCGTCCTGACGTGATCTACACACCTGGGAAAAGATGACTAATTTCTCAGACACACAATCTTTGAGGCGTGATGCCCATGTTTGTGTACAGTTTACACACAGATTTATGTTTTTAAAATGTGTGTATGTTTGTCTCACTAACTGGTCTGTGAATGAACTGAATATTTGCTAAATATAAAAAAGCTAAAAAAAACAACACCACCCATTTCTCATTAGCTATGTCAAGATATACACTGCTCAAAAAAAATAAAGGAAACACTTAACATGATGTAACTCCAAGTCAATCCCACTTCTGTGAAATCAAACTGCTCTCTTAGGAAGTAACACTGATTGACGATCCTGTTCACCTGCTGTTGTGTGAATGGAAGAGACAACAGGTGGAGATTATAGACAATTAGCAAGACACCCCCAATAAAGGAGTGCTT
>JAUCMU010000146.1:0-10597 GCA_032275025.1 Enteromius treurensis
AGTGTGTTTTTCCACTTCACTTCAGAGTGTGACTCCAAATCCAGACCTCCATGGGTTAATAAACTTGATTCCCATTGTTTTTTATTTTATTTTTTTGTTGTTGTCAGCACATTCAACTATGTAAAGAACAAAGTATTTAATAGAAATATTTCATTCATTCAGATCTAGGATGTTATTTTAGTGTTCCCTTTGTTTTTGAGCAGTGTAGTTTTACTAGCAGTATCTCCAGTGATGACATCATTATTAGCATTTTGTAAATAAATACACATGTAAATAAGATGTTTTGGGTTCATATAAACAGAATCAGTTTGGATTCATTCAGACTGATGACAATTATTGCTTGTTAGAACCCTTAGCGTCTGACTGAACGCTGTGTCCAGAAACACTGAGGTAAAGGTGCTGCTGACGAGTGTGTGTGTGTGTGTGTGTGTGTGCGGCTGCAGGATGATCCAGGAGGAGAAGGAGAGCACCGCTCTGAGAGCTGAAGAGATCGAGAGTCGTGTGGGCAGCGGAGAGGATCTGGGCGGCCACTTCCGCTCCATGACCTCCCTCCAGCCCTCCTACCACAGCTCCTCTCCGCCCGGATCTGGTCACTCCACGCCTCGCCGGCCCTCACACAGCCCCAGCCGCGAGCTGGACCGCATGGGGGTCATGACCCTGGTGAGCCGTCTGTGTGTGTGTCCTGAGGGGTGTGTGGAGTATGTGTAGTAGTGTGTGTGTGTGTCCAGCATTACTCTGCGCCATGTGTCCTGAGGGTTGTCTGGAGTGTGTGTAGTAATGTGTGTGTGTGTGTGTCCAGCATTACTCTGCGCCGTGTGTCCTGAGGGGTGTGTGGAGTGTGTGTAGTAATGTGTGTGTGTGTGTGTGTGTGTGTCCAGCATTACTCTGCGCCGTGTGTCCTGAGGGGTGTAGTGTACAGCAGTCCTCTGCTGACCTGTGCTCCTATGTTCGTGCAGGTATCGTCCACAACTGACCGAATGATCGTGTGCTTTTCAGAAATAAAACGCTTGACTTTCTCTCTCTGTGGAAGCTGTACAGGAAGTTTACTGAAGGACTTCCTGCTCCATTCCCTCGACGAGCCAGCGAGGAAATGAGCAATTAGAGCTAGAGAAGATCGAGCTAAACGCCTGTTTACTCTGGACTCTGGAAGCTGATGAACGCTCGGCTCACTTTCATTCATATTTAGGTTTAAATAATGCCATTAAAGGGTTAGTTCACCCAAAAAGCCACTTTACTCACTTTCTAAGTATCCTAGGAGTATGTGACTTTCTTCTTTCAGACAAATCCAGTCAGAGTTAAAAATTGTCCAGGCTCTTCTAAACTCTAATCATTGCAGTGAGTGAGTGTTTCTCTCTAACAGTCCAAAACACCTTATTCACCCCCAGAGCCATGCGAGGGACGGAGGGGTTAGGTACTTTATTTAACGTCTTCGACGTGTATACAGCAAACACGTTTATATCCATGGAAAGGCTTGGAGGGTCTGAACAGCGTTTAATATAACTCTGATTGGATGCATCTGAAAGAAGTCATCACATACACCCAGGCTGCTTTGAAGGTGAGTCCCCACTAAGACAAATAACAGGCAACAGACCAACTAGTGACGGCAGAAAGATTGATTGAAGCACACAGCGCTCATGGTCATGCGTTTCACATCAGCGTCACGTGACGCACAGAAATCATCAAATCTAAAATCATTAACATCACGTGAAATAAACTCCAGGAACATTGATCACAGTGGGTCAGAAACACGTCAATAGAAACCTTCGGTGCTCTTCGACAAACCAAGAGTTTATTAACACATTTCTTTTCTATATATTTGTATATTAGTTTAAATTCATATATAAATATTTATCTGAAGTACTTGGTTGCAAAATGTAAGCGTTACGCCCTGTTCACACCAAGAACAATAACCGCAAAGATAACGATATTAGCTCCGCATCAGATCTGTAAGTTCTTTCAATTCTCATTTTAGCAGGATGGATTCTGATAGGCTGGACAAAATCATTCTGGAAGTGACTTTAATAATGAGGGAGTTTTTTTTTAGAACTGTATCTTTATCGTTCTAGTTATCATGCTTGTTGTGAGCGTCCAGAGTCAATGGTCGTCTCGCTGTGTGTGTGTGTGAGATCCTCTTCTGCATGACCCCAGCGATGATGTGTTTCTCACTGTGTTTCTGTGTCTCTGAATCTTTCTGCTGCTAGGCTGCTGTTCACCTGCTTCTGTGCTTAAATATGAAATGCTGATAACTTCCTGTTTCTTCTCTTTCTCCATTTGCTTGCGCTTCCAACAGCCTAGCGATTTGCGGAAGCATCGTAGGAAGGTAATCTAGAGCTTGTGTGAGATTTAGCTGTTCTGTTCATGTTAGCATGTAGAGGCCTGCGCTACAACACACACACACACCTCGGACACTTTGAGAATATCAACATCCACCCAAACCCTGACACAAGTGATGGACAGTTATAAGAGAGAAGTAGGGCTGGCTGCTTGAGACGAAACCCTGGTGGGAATTCCCTCCTCAGTTCTCTAAATGCATGTTCTTGCTCTTATTGTGAATGATTCATTCATGCACACATTTGTTTGGACCTCGTGATCAAAACATCATTACTGGATCTGTCAGTGAAGTCTTCAACTCCACCTCTTTCTAACAGTCCATTGCTAATCACATTCAGATCCACCTCTATCCAATCAGTGAGGAGAACACAACACTGTGGTCACATACTAGATACACATCTCTAGTTACTATGGAAGGACACAGGTATTAGGAACACTTCATATGAAGTGGGACCAAATAAAATGGATTTTAATCAGTCAGTGTGATGTTATGAATCAGATTTCTCATCCATCGTTAGTGTTGCAGATGGGCAGGAACATACCTAATAGAGCTTTCTCAACCCCGTCCATCATACCCCCCAGCCCTGATAATTAATGAATTAATTATACAGTATATATATATATATATACAAATATGCATTTAAAAAAAAGCAGCATGGGACATTGTTGTGTACCAAAGACATTCATAGATGATTGACAGCTGCTTTCAATGAACAGGTCACTTGAAAACGACAGCTGTCATCATTTGTCTCCTGACACTTACTTTGTTTTGAGTTAAACGGCGACAGAAGAAAGTCAGTGATAGAGGTTTGAACCCATGTGAAGACTGAATGATGAGCGAACACCAACACTCCCGTAGACCCATGACATCAATATGTCTTTGTTTTGTTTTATGCCTTACACTTTTAGAAAGAGAAAACATTTTTATCAAATTTACAGTTGGTTACAATAGTGATCCTGTTCTGTTCTCGTGCAAACAAACATGTTTTACGCTGCTGTTACAGTGCTTGTGTGTGTTTAGTGCGCACAGGACGACAAAGCCACAATCAGATGTGAGACGTCTCCTCCGTCCACGCCGTCCTCCTCCAGACTTCATAAAGGAGCTCTGCACACCTCCAGCCACGAGGACATCCGGGACATCCGGGGGTGAGTCTCACACCACTGCTGTTACAGAGCGCTAACACGGGAGCCGAGCTGTGACACGCGTGTGTGTGTGTGTCCAGTGCTGGGCTGCAGGACGGAGCGGGCAGTAATCCCAGCAGCAGTAACAGCAGTCAGGACTCGCTCAACAAAGGAGCCAAGAAGAAGAGCATCAAGTCCTCCATCGGCCGGCTGTTTGCCAAGAAAGAGAAGGGCCGGCCCGGTCCGGTGGGGAAAGAGTCTCCGGGACCAGGTCTGTCTACATTTACAAAATATCATATTAATATCCTAATGATTTTTGTCATAAAAGAAATGAAAAACTGATTCTATTAGACTCACTGATTATACCTGCATGAAAAACATCTGGCCTGTTTAAAAACAACAACATCATTTAACAGTGCATGATTATCCAGTAAAATAATCTAGGCCAAAAATCAGAGGCCCGGAGATGTCAGGACCAATGAATTTCTGTTTCCTCACTGCCATTACCATACACTAGATATAGTCGTATTGCTTCAGAGCTACGTACAGGTGCAGACGGGGCTAGTGTGTGTTAGGGTTGGGTTGGTGGGCATCGTGATCCTCCGCCCCGCTGCAGCTACCAGCTCACGAAAAACACACTTAATCTATGGCGGCAAATCTATGGCATCAATAAACGAGCGCACCACTGATGCCGGAGAGCGGGGTAAATGATTTCCGTGAGAGGAAAACAGATGTACATGCGAAGAAACGGTGCCGCGAGCTCATTTCAAACCCTCGTGTGTGCTTGATGTTCCATCCGCGCAATTCAAGTACTCCTGCGCTCTCCCCTGCTCGCGCGAACACTGTTTTGTCAGTCGTGGGGCGGGGCTTGGCGTTTTAGTTACAACTGACCACCCCCACCTGCCGCCTACAGCGACGATGCCATCGACTATCACGATGTTTCACATTAGACATTGTACCAACCCTAGTGTGTGTGTGTGTGTGTGTGTGTGTTTCAGCGCTGGCCGGAACGCCTGATGGAGGAAGCTCTCAAGACACCATGACACTCGGAAAACTGGGTGGCCCTGCAGAGAAGAACCGAAAACTGCAGAAAAAGTGAGTGACACGGCAATAGTGTCCAAAACAGGAAGTAGTATCAAGTCCAGTCCATCCTGTTTCCCTGCCATCATCTCTGCTTCTGTTCAGTCACAGCCCGTCAGTTAAGATCTGCTGTGATTGTGTGCTTCCCATCAGTCTCTCAGTGGCTCATCATGCTTGTTTTCCCTCCTCTCTCTCCTCACACACTCTTTCATAGCACAAAGTCAGGGTAAGTGGCCGTCGTGAAGCATGATGGGAATGAAACCCTGCACGTCTCAGGCTTGCTGTAATGTGCTGGAGCTAACAAACGCTTTCCCCGCTACGTGTGCTGCGCTAACACCAAGATAACCATAATCTCACCGTACGATATGAAACGAGAGTCGTGAAATAAAAACAAACACACATTTCTGTTAAATAAAGTTTATATAAGAAACTTTATATAAACTCTCATATAAGAAATACAAATAGTAACAATGACACAAAGAGTTGTAGTGTAAAATAAACCAGTGTTTGATAGGTGTGTTATTTCTGCTTTACGCTACAGTAGGACAGTTTCTCATTTCTACACTACAAAGAGAGATTTAGAATTTGGACTATGTTTAAGAGTCCAGGCGTCTCCTCTGCTGAAGTGCATTATGGGTCTCAGCCTTGTTCGGACTGTGGTTTATTCCTGGACTGAATGCTTCTCTTCATTCTTCTGATGCATGTTTGTCTGCCTCCTCCTCTCATCTCAGTCCTCCGGTAGCAGGAGATATACTGCTGCTTTCTCTGCAGTTTGTCATGAAATGTTTCTAAACGTCTTGTTTGGAGAAGAATGCAGAAAATGAGTTGAGTCACCCAAAAATATGAAAGATCTGGAGCGCGGGTTCTTCACGTGTCTGTCCCAGTGAAGCCTGCTCATGATGTGTTGTGTGTTTGCAGACACGAGCTGCTGGAGGAGGCCTGTCGTCAGGGTCTGCCCTTCGCTCAGTGGGACGGGCCCACGGTGGTGGTGTGGCTGGAGGTAAGAACACCACCATCATCATCATCATCATCATCATCACACACGCATAACTGTCGACACAGCCGGTCATGTGTTTTCTGTCATAACAAGGACTTGTCTTGGTTAGCTCAACTATAATAACATCCATTCAGATACATATTCTATACGTGTGTCAGATCAGTTACACAGACTGATAGCAGAGGAGACTGAGCTATAGACCTCTGTCTGTCTGAAGGAAGAAAGGCTCTTTCAGCATCTTTTTCTGCAAACTTGAATAAACATGAAACACACCAACTTTAAGTACGCCTAACCTTTTGAGCAGACTTCGATGGGGTTTTATTAATGATGCCTCTGAGGCTGCCGTCTCACTTTAACGTTACAAAGATGGTAGTCCTGAGATCCCTAAACACGAAATATCTTCAGTGTCCTGACCCTCAACTCTCCACCAAACATAGCGTTCTGTGTTTTCACTGTTACACATCACAATAAAACAGATTCTGCTTTGTCTGAAACAGATTATTCAGCGGAGGAGCTGAGAGCACACGTGTTTCTGAAGCTGTCAGTCTCGTGGATGTCGTTAGGTGTTGTTTTCTCTGAGCTGTATTAATGTTGTTGTTGTTGTCGTCCTCTCTCAGCTGTGGGTGGGGATGCCAGCGTGGTACGTAGCGGCGTGCCGTGCTAATGTGAAGAGCGGAGCCATCATGTCTGCTCTGTCCGACACAGAGATCCAGCGCGAGATCGGCATCAGTAACCCTCTCCACCGCCTCAAACTACGCCTGGCCATTCAGGAGATCATGTCTCTGACCAGCCCGTCAGCGCCACCTACCTCCAGAACGGTACGAGCAGCAGCCTGGGGTGTCCTCGTTCGTTATTATAATTACAATTAATTATGCATAATGACCTAATCCTAACCAGAACTATGTAGTAAGTACATGTAGTTAATTAATATTACTTAAATCTATAATTATTCTGTAGCAAGAACACCTTATATAGAGCTGAACTGAAGACTGAGTTTGATGAAAACTGAAGAATTATTATCATTTTAGTAGTATTATAATTTTACACTAGTAATGTAAAAGGTTTTTTTTCTGTGTAGTAGTGTATGTAGTTTTATTCACTAGTAGTAATAATAATTATTATTAAAAGCATCAGTACTATAATTCATAGACGTATCGATACATACATTTCCGGCCAGATTTGCAGCCCTCGAACATCCACAACAAACCTGGAGTTTTTTTAAATCATGTTTTAATGAAAAAGAAATTTGCCAGGAAAAGAGCAAAGGTGACGTGAGATGCTCGGGTTTGTGGTGTGACGCTGATAAACGGCAGACGCGGTGTGTGTTCTCTCTCTCTCTCGCATGCCTCACACATTAACACCTGATGATGGGATGTTTGTGATCACCTTCACTAATGTTCCTGCGGCTCTGCTTTACTAATGTCTTCTGTCACTCATCTTTTCTCACTCGCTCACGGATTATTTCTGTAGTCTTCTGGGAATGTCTGGCTCACGCACGAGGAGATGGAGAGTCTGGCCGCCACGCCGCCCACGGTCAGTCGCTAATGCTAACGCGCTTCGCCGTGTGCCGCTCTGTGCTGATTTACTGTACCACGTTGTGTTTATTTCACCACTGACTCCTCTCTCGCTCCACATGCTAACCCGCTAACACCAGGAGGATGAGGAGGGCAGCTGGGCCCAGGTTTGTCTTCCTCTTCTAATAGCTTCATGGAGAACCCCTCACGAACCTCGCCCAGCTCACCTTTCACTTCAGCAGTGTTTAGTTTGAGTGAGATGTGAGCTGGCCGTGTCTGTAGTTCTTCATCACGCTGCTCTGTGTGTTTGTGGAGAGCAGCAGCTGGTTTCATCTTAAGAGCAGCTGTCTCTTATCGGATGTGTTTGTGGTCAGCGCTGAGGTGGTGGTGTTTCTGAATGTGTGTGTTGTGACTCTCAGACCCTGGCCTACGGAGACATGAACCACGAGTGGATCGGGAACGACTGGCTGCCCAGCCTCGGTTTACCTCAGTACCGCAGCTACTTCATGGAGTCGCTGGTGGACGCCCGTATGCTGGATCATCTGACTAAAAAAGACCTGCGCAGTCAGCTCAAAATGGTGGACAGCTTCCACAGGTCAGTGTCCTGACCACAGTCTGGGCTCCAGAAGTGCTGTTCCCTAGTCATGCACCGTGGTCGATTATAGTGTACTGACATCACCAGTGTACACGAAGCACTTTCACACACACACACACACAGAACCTGAAATACTGCTAAATCACACCCAGATTAGCGGTACGTAACCGTTTCATTCCAGCGTGAGGTGTGTACACCTGCTTTCAGCCAATCCCTGCATGCAATCACAGCTGTCAATCAAACTCCAAATGGTGTTATCAGAATGAATAGGTAATGAAAGGAGAGCATCTCTGATGATGGACGTTAGAGAGTTTACAGAATCCAGATCTACAGTACGGTTAAGAATCACCGTGATTAGAATACAGGAAGACTGCAGTGCTTCATGGGAGCGAGCGGTGACTCGAGCAGATCTCTTCTGCTCATGAGCCTGCGTTCGTTCAGTGATATTGTGAAATATGTTGCACTCTTTAAATGAACTGCTTTCTGTTTGAATATACTTGAAAATGAGGTGAGGTTGAATTTTCACATTCATGTTTGTATATGCGTCCAATTTAGTTTTCATGGGTAGTCTCTTTAATTAAACCGTGATTCATTGTGGTGTTGAGCTCCACTGTGTGTTTCTCTGGCTCTGCAGGAACAGTTTTCAGTGTGGTGTGATGTGTTTGAGACGGCTGAACTACGACCGGAAAGAGCTGGAGCGCAGACGAGACGAGTCCCAGGTGGAGGTCAAAGGTGAGCGCGCTGCTTTCCGGATACTGTGTGTGTGTGTGTGTGTGTTAACTCTGCTGCCGCTGCAGATGTGCTGGTGTGGACAAACGAGCGTGTGGTCAGCTGGGTCCAGGCCATCGGGCTGAAGGAGTATGCAGGGAATCTTCTGGAGAGCGGTGTTCACGGAGCGCTCCTGGCTCTGGACGAGTCGTTCGATCACACCGCCCTGGCGCTGCTGCTGCAGATCCCTACACAGTGCACACAGGTGAGACCTTGAGGAGCTGATTCGGGAGTGCGGCGTGGGCCGGATGTTATTCTGAAGGATATTTTCGGTGATAAATGTTCATTTTTACTGTTATGAGTGTGCGCCCTATAATAAAATCTGCCTGATATTCAAGAGGTGAAAAATAATAACTGAATCATCTTCACTTTTGCATTTACAGTCTCTTGTGCGATTGTATGTCATTTGGATAATTTTATGTATGTCTCACTGACGAGGCTTAATCTAGTCCTAGACTAAATGTAATTCTGACCGATCTTTATTTCAGTGATGCACACCAGTAATGTTTTTTTCTTTATAAAAATGTAAAATGAATAAAAATGATTGAAATGTCCTAATTGAACTAATCCTGGCTTAGGCCAAGCCCTGTCTATGAAACCAGGTCTATGAGTGTTTGCGTTAAAAGTGCGATAGTTTATTGGTGATATTAATGTGTGTGTGTGTGTGTGTGTGTGTGCAGGCGAGGGCGATGCTGGAGCACGAGTATGGTCATCTGCTGGCCGCAGGAACGGAGCGGAGGCTTGAGGAGGTGAGTTCGGTCCAGTTCTTCGTCTGTAGTCTCAGGTCATCCGAACGCTTCTCACACAGCCGTGTCTCTGCAGGATGATGACAAGAACTTCCGCCGCGCACCGTCCTGGAGGAAGAAGTTCCGCCCCAAAGACGTGCGCTCCGCCGACACACTGCCCGCCAGCTTCAGAGTGACCTCTGCAGACGCACTGGCCAAGAGACCACAGCTGGACGGTATGGGAGCGTGTGTGTGAGAGCGTGCGTGCGTGTGTGTGTGTGTGTGTCTCTAATGTGTGTGTTGTGGTGCTGCAGGGAGTGTGAGTATACAGCGTCTGGACTCTGCTGCGGTCAGAACGTACTCCTGCTGATCAGTGTCAGGTGAGTCTCTTCATGATTGGAAATGTTGAATGATGATCAGAGCTTGCTCAGAACGTCTTCTCTAACTGTAGAAGGAAGTTACAAATACTTTGTATTTTCAAATACATTTTTTATCATTTCTGAAGAGATTGGTGATGTGTATATCCCGTAGACAGTACTCTTCAGGAAATCATGACTCTTTGTTTCTGAGCTCGCTCTGGTGTTCTGTTGAGTCGGGTCTGGTTCTGATTCAGGTGTTTTCTTAGGCTCGGCGGAGGAGGACGGGACCCATCATCCCATCACAGCTCTGTCTAACGTTAGATCTGATGCCTGGACTTCTGTAAAGCGAAGGGCGATCGCTAATCTAGCAGTGTCTCGTGTCAACTATTGCTTGATTTTATTTGGTCACTTTTAATCCTGGCGTCCTAATCCAGTTCAGCTCTTTTAGGTGTAATTTATGTATCGCAAGTCCAAAGTTTGTACATTTCCGTCTGTAGGCGTAATCTCATTCTTATCATTCTCAGAGAGTATTTTATCCTCAGATACTTATTCCTTTAGTTTGAATTCAGCTAAAAGTATTTTGTGTGATGTTATCCTATCTTAACTCTTCTCTTAATTGATTTCCCCTGTTTATTGTGAGAAAGATGCCCGAATCAATGGCGTTGTGTGAATATCAGGGTTGGTACGTGTTTTATATCCTCTCATACCAAAATCAAACCCTTGGATAAGCCATAATTTGTAATAACGATGAGGGCTAATCGGAATACATCTCTCTTCAGATGTGATCTTGATGCCAGCTTTTTCTAGCATCTCTTTGGCTTAAAGTCACTCTTTATCCATTCCCTGGTGCTCTCTCTCTATGTGTGTGTGTGTGTGTGAGAGAGAGAGAGAGAGGGTGTGTGTGTGTGTGAGAGAGAGAGAGTGTGTGTGTGTGTGTGAGAGAGAGAGAGAGAGAGAGAGAGGGTGTGTGTGTGAGAGGGAGAGAGAGAGAGGGTGTGTGTGTGTGTGTGTGTAAGAGAGAGAGAGAGGGTGTGTGTGTGTGTGTGTGTGTGTGTGTGTGTAAGAGAGAGAGAGAGAGGGTGTGTGTCTGAGAGAGAGTGTGTGTG
>JAUCMU010000146.1:20043-36894 GCA_032275025.1 Enteromius treurensis
CTCTATGGCAGAATTACAGCGCCCCATACTGGTTTGGCATATATACTACATCGTTTTCAGTGGTTTCGTGTTTACGCTATTTTTTTTAAGAATGAGGGGAAAAAAAGATCGGATAGGGAACGCATGGGCTTCGTGTGGACGGAGTCTTAGTTTCAGTCATCCAAAGAATGTTTTTACAGTGTGTGTGTGTGTGTGTGTTTGTGGTTGTTCACTTCTCACTGCTGTGTGTGTGCACATTGGATGGGTTAAATGCAGTGCACAAATTCCAAGTATGGGTCACCATGCCTGGCCACAAGTCACTTCACCTCAAGTCATGAAGAGTATTATCATCAATGTTGTCCCTTGTGGTCATCATTTGTTTCTGAGCTCACCAGTCCATATATATTTATATTTTATTATTATTTTTTTTCTCAGAATCCAAATGTTGATTTGGCTACTCCTAATGATCTGTTACTCTTGTATGGAGAGATCCTTTGACAACATGATCTGTTCACAGAAACAGCTTCAAAATGCACACAACATACTTAGAATCCCCTGCAGACCATTTACCTGCATAATTGATGTAGAAATAGCAGAAGAATAGAACACATCTTTCCAAGAAACAGCTTTTGTGTCAATTGTCCAATTATTTATGGTCCCTTGAAAAAGGGGAGGTACATATTTAAGCTGTGATTCCTTAAATGTTTCTCCAGTTGTGAGAATACCCTCAAATTAAAGCTCAGAGTGTACACTTTAAGCCCACATTTGTTATATAACTATAACTTGAATATTCTTTGGTCAAGAACTAAAATAATAAAAAGGTGTGCCTGTGTTCTGTGTTCAAATCCTGTGGTTTGAAAGGGTTGGGTAGCTTTATGTTTCTTGCTGCTTTGTCAGAGACATCGATCTGAAACAGTCCTGGATATTTGATAGCTCATGAACAGCTCCAGCTTCACCATTCCTTGGTCCACGCTGCTGTATCAGAACATTTACAAATCAAAGATCTGGCATACATGAATGATATTTATTTCTTATGATTCTGAAATAATAGCCTGTCCAATGGTGATATAACTATGAAGAATGGCTGGTCAGTTTGTTATAGGGAATGTATTTATAACTATATGATGATGGTGAACCTTCTTCTTTATCATCATTGAAATATGGCTGGCTGTCCTTTGGTGCGGATTGAAGTTCTAATCATGTATCGATTTCTGCTCCCCTGAAGGGGGCAGCAGCATCTGACCTGCTGACCTTTGCGTTATTGTTAGAGAGATGATGACGGATGAGCCGGAATGACCCATTACCAGGCGTTTCTCTGCTGATTTCAAATGATGTGGAAAACAGGAGCTGAGTGAGTTCATGATGTCCAGCAGCTTGTGTTTGACCTCCTGAAACAAGCGCAAACCAATACACATTCCATAAATGCAGAAAACTACTTTTATTAAGTAATGTGTTAAAATATTGTCTTACTTGCTACAAAAAGTAACCAATTGCATTAGATACTCCTGATTTATCTGTCAGTAAGCGCATAAGAAACAGCGGAACTAGCATTACTTATGGTAAAAAGTACGATATTTTCTTACAGATTAATGAGTTTTTTTTAATCACTTACTCTCTACTTTAACTTTAGTTACACTGAATACTTTTTCTTCTTTTTTTGTGTGTGGAGCAACTGCTATTGTGGAAGCATTTTACAGTCTAAAATAAGAAAGGTATAAACGATTTTTACAGTGTGGATGTTAAGACTACGTTTTGTTTCCACTGTTTACGCCTTGAGGATCCAAACAAAAATAGTTGATGATTTATAAATTCTCTGGATGAAACAGAGAGACAGCTGGACACTAGATGGCAGAAGAGCTTCAGTCTGTATTCCAGAAATACTCTACAGTCCATCATATCATCTCTTCAGTAACCATGGTGATCCTCAAGGCACAGAATAGGATGAAGATACTGTTTGCAAAAAAAAAAAAAAAAAAAAAGTAATAACAGCTGAATAAAATTAATTGATTTATTAATTCATCAATAAATAGTTGCCCAATTCATTGCAAGACAGGTCACCAAGTCTAAGTCAGCATCATCAGTCACATTCACACATTTGTGATTCACCTGTTCACTCCTTGTTGTGATGGACCTTTCTCATTCTCAGTTAGCAGATCTGCATCCAAGAACAAGATGCCTGATTCTGTTCAGATGCCTTCCTTCATGAATGAATATACCCAATTAATATAAAGTAAACCCAAATATTTGCACAAGGTGTCACGAAACAGTGTTGTAGTGTGTCGCTCTCTCGCTTCCTTAGCGTGGAGAGAAGTCACGAAGACAGGACTCAAATTCAAAAGAGTACATTTAATAATAAACAAAGAAAAAAAGGAATGTGCAGAGGGCTGTGCAGACACATACAACGGCTACATAAATGTTACAAACTGACAAAGATAGAGGACCAGGGGTATGGTTTAAGTACACAGACAGTCAAGGATATAATACAGGACTCCTGGCACACACTGCTGGCAGGGGATCAAACACTTATGACAGAGGCGGGGTTACAAACGAGGTAAAGCACATGGGGAGAACAAATGTAAACAAAACACAAAGAGCACATGAATCAAATGACTACATACACAGCACACGCCTACAGCGTAATATAGCTCTCCCCCAAGGCGCGGCTTCTAGATACAAGACACTTGTTTACAGTCTTTAAATGGGGAAGCGAAGACGGCCGCAATGCCCACCAGGGCGGAGCAGATGGAGGAGACGCCCTCCAGGGCGGAGAAGCCCACCTGGGTGGAGCAGACGGAGGAGACTCCCTTCAGGGCAGAGGTGAAGGAGGAGACACCCTCCTGGGCCAACCAGACAGCAACGATACCTTTCTGGTCCGACCAGACAGTGACAACGCCCTCTAGGGTGGAGCGGACGGCGGAGAAGCCCACCTGGGCATACCAGGCAACGAAGATGCCGTCCTGGGCCGAACAGACAGCAACGGTGCCCTCCTGGGCCGACCAGACAGCGGAACTCCAAAGGCTTCCATGGCTGGTTCATGATAGGACAGCAGCTCACAGACCTCCTTGGGTTGAGCAGCCACCAATGGGGTCTCTGGAGACTCTACGGCTAGAACCGACTTCTCCAGAGGTAGTGCGGCCACTGGTGGACCCGACGGAGTCTCTGAGCCGCAGACAGGTTCTGGAAGTTCAGGCCATGGGTACTCAAAGTCATTACAGGGTTCTGGTGGGTCGGGCCATGGCAGATCATAGTCAATGACGGCCTCTGATCTAATCCCTGTCCCACCCTTCCCCATCATGACCCAGGTACTTTCGCCCCTCCCCAAAAAACTCTTGGGGAGGTCTCCCACCGATAACGATCCTGGGTCAACAGATGGTTCTGGGGAAGGATGGTCCGGAGACCCCTCGGGACTGACTTTGGGGCTGGCACCCGACTGATGCGGATTAGGAACCGCGAGGAGTTCTGACGGCTCTGCTGGCCATGAAACCGGAACCATCATGGAATAATACGGCTCCTCAGACCATGATAAGGGTCTGAGACCCGTTACTGGTGGACTTGGAACCACAAGGATTTCTGACAGCTCTCTTGGCTGTGAAACCGGAACCGGCAGACTATAACATGGCTCTTCTGACCGTGATACGGGGCTAGGACCCGTAATTTGCGGACTGGGAACTGCGGGGATTTCGCACACCACTCCTGGACGTGAAACCGAAACCTTAACGCACGGCTCCCCGGACCGTGAAGGCAGACCGGAGTCCGCAGAGATGTACACATTTGACTGAATGAGCTCTGTGGGACTTTCCAGCGAAGCGAGACTTGAGCGGCGCTCTGGCGGTGTCATGACGTCTCACAGTGCTTGAATTGCTGCCCCTTTTCACTCACTGCCCTGGACTAAATAATATCTGTGGCTTTAATCAGAAGACAATTATTACTTAGAGCGGTGTCTCTGCAAATGTTCGTCAAGGGCTGTGGGCGGGGTTTATAAAATGTGGTATATGGATTCTGTGATCAGCTTGCTGAGACTGCTTATGATTTATGGGGATAAAAAAACATGGAGCAGGTGGAATTTAATCACACTGCCAACACACATTTATGTTCAAACATATAAAAGTGAATTTTGTACAAAAGCTGCCCCATTATCCAAGTGGATGCTACACACTGGTGGTGGTTGAGGAGAGACACCTTCCCATGATTGTAAAGGTGTATAGGAATACATAATAACACGCTATATAAATGCTTAATTTATTCATTCATTCTCATTCATTTTTTAAAGAAGTATGCATAGTGTCCTTCTGATAGTGCTCATACATCACAGAGACGTCTATTTAACATCTGCGTTTATGAATTTTTAGAGCATCTTTTTTTGTTCATCTGCAGTACATCTATAGGACGTTTTGTCAGATGTCAAATAGACATCTATTCTTTTTCTTCAAGATGTTTATGACTGACATCTTACAGATACACAGCAGATTCCTTCCAGATCAAGTGATCTTTAACAGATGTGTTGCAAATGTACGTGTTCTATCTGAAATAGTCTCAAGAACAGACGGCAGAAGGGATGTTTAGCTCTGCGAGTCTCTCAGGCAAAGCGATGAAGCTCTGCTGTTGTGTGTGAGACTCTCTGAAGATCATGGCATGACCTCAGGAGGAGTCTGCAGCGGGTCAGTCTGAAACACAAAAGAAAAGATGGATCAAAAAGCACTGAAGATTCATGATAAAAATAACAGAAAGCAGAACCCGCAGAAACATGGAAAAATCATGCTAGGTTTTAGATTATGATATTTTAGTAGATACAGATTAGTACAGACAAAAACACAAGCTCAAGTTGTGCAACAGATACCTAGGTTCAGTCCCACATTACAGTATATTAGGTGGCCTTAATAACTATGTACTTACATTTAAATGAATAATTTATTGCACTTATTGTGTAAATACATGTTTTTGCATTGTACTTATATACTGTTTAAAAATACCTGCATGTATTGCATCTGTAATTAATATCTGTAATTACGTTTATAATTACACTGTTGACCCATCCCTTACACCTTAACTCACCTTTAAACCTACCCCTAACCCATATCCCACCTCTATAGCAGCAGAAGTGTTCTGCAACACAATATGGACACAATAAGTTCATTTTATTTATTTTTATGTAATGTAAGTACATAGTAGTTAAGGCCACTTAAGTGGGATCTTAGGTTCTTAATGACCCTTAAGATTTATATATTATAATACATATGTAGGCAAGAGATACACATATTGAAAAAAACACACTCTGAGAACCTTTGATGAATCAATCATTTATTAATCGTTTTCTGAATGGTCTGAGGATTGATTTATTCTGTGTTTCATGGAATCGATTATGTCTTTTGAGCTAATTTTCACGTGGTCTAACCAATTATACGTTTGATTTGATACAAATTTCATACATGATAATGCTTAACTAAGCTCTTGTCAGGAAGAGCATGGTATTTTTCAAGTGGATGAGAGTAGAACTCATAAACAGCTTCATCTCATTGCGTCCCTGATCATTTCATTACGTAATATTTATTACAGTGTTTTCCCAAGTTCACATGACAGCATACAGAACACAAAAAATGGGAAAAAGTCCAGTTGTGAGACACTTGCAATGGAAGTGAATAAAGTCAAATAAAAATCATTCACTGTATATGCAGAAGAAGTAAAGTTTAATGAGTCTAATTTGACAGCTCTTTCGAACATGCTTTTTAACAGAACAATGTCCTTTTACAAAATAAACATTAACATTATGCTTTTTATTTCTTATCTATAGTGAAACGTTTTATGCCAAATAAGCTTCATTTGTCCTGATCCTGGAACGTTTATGATATAAAAAGAAAAAAGTCCTTGGTTTTATGTTTAGCCATAAGTGTAAGGTCAGCTCTCTGTTCTGGAGGACATGTGATTTACTGTAGCATCGTCTTCTAATAATCCTTTAACCTCTTCTCAAACACGTGAAATCAAGGCTAAACGTTTACTGTTGCCCTCAGCAACCATCTGAAACATATTTATTAATTTATTTTTTGCCACAATTTTGTGTTGCCTGGTTACCGCGTATCGGTGGAGCCCAAAGTAGATCAGGAACCACAGAGATCGATACTTTGTTTCTTTGGTTACTTTTATTTTTGCATATTTTGAGCTTGCACAAAACAAATAATCAGAGTAAAAGCAGAATTGATTAGCACTGAAGAAGCGTGTTAATGAAGCATGTTCTCAAGGGCCGCACGTCCAAGGGCATGTCTGATAGTCGCGTATGTCCTTGACAATCATGTCTGTGTGTCCCTCCGAACTCCTCTCTGTCTCTGTTTGGATCCAGAAGAGAGATGGCAGCAGAGAAACGAGGGCTCAGGGATCGAATGGAAGCGCAGATGTCAAAGGCTCTGTTACAACCTTGAGGTAGAACTTAATGAAGATAAAAATAATTACTGCCCCAAAGCCTCGTCCACCCCCTCCGTTCCCAAGACCAGATCTCCTGACCTAGTTTCCATAATGGAGAGCGATTGCTCTGTCTCCGGCTGGAAGCGTGAGTGTGCTACCTATATAACAATTAGACCAGAATGACGTGTCGTCTTTTAAAATGGATGAAGAAGTGGATGAAAAGTCAGAAAATTCAAACTCTTGTAGCTCGTTTGTCACAGCAGTCATTTAGTGACCTTAATTGTGACCCTAACCACAGAAACAGTCATAAGGCTCCATGTTTTGAATAAATCTAATAAATAAACTTTCCACGGATGTCTGGTTTGATAGGAGAGGACAATATTTGTCTGAGATACAACTATTAGACAATCTGGAATCTAAATCTATTTAAAAATTGTCCAAATGAAGTTCTTAGCAATGAATATTACTGATCAAATATTAAGACTGGGAGAAAGAAATCCGATCATGAAAAATCAGACTCTGAGGTGTACTCGAGACAGATCAGATCAGGAAAAACACATTCGCATGTAACTGGAGGTGGCTGTTCAAGCCATATGTAAATTGTATGGTAAACCTATAAATGACGGGAGGAGCCTGAACGTTCAGTCCTGTCAGTGAGCGTCCGAAGCGTGTATAACAGCAGTCATTGAGCCATCAAAGTGACAGCTCTTCCGGCCTCTCATCTCCTCCTCTATTCGTTACATGGGGGTTTTGTTCAGGGTCTCGAGATCGAGCCCTTCATTCAAGCACAGAAACCAAATTCATGATGTTTACCATGAGTTTTTCTTCAGCCTGAGTCTCAGTGATTCTCATTACCGCTGACGATCTTGACAGGATTCTCTCCCAGCGCTGCCTTTGATCTACAAACCAGCTGATCATAAACACTAAATGCAGTTATATATCTGTTGATTCTTGTGAAGTGATTTGGTTTTTAGTGTTGGAATTGTATGCTTGCGGAGACTAAATATCCTAAAGCGAGTCTTGTTGAATTATTATTCATGTAGTATTTAATGAGTTTGTGCCTATGGATGGTCTTCTTAGTGTAGTTGCTGTTTATCTATATTAACATTTGTGTGTTTTGCAGACCAGATGAAGCAGTCCCTGAGAATCGAAGCCATGACCTCAGTGTCGCCAGAAGCATGTTCTAAAGCTTGAGCCACGACTGAAAGATGAGTTACAAACAGGTCAGCATCATTTAAACTAAACATGGTTAGTGATAGTGAATCCTCCTGGTGAAGCACAAACGGCGGGCTTCTTCATCACTTAAATTAAGATTTTAATAGTTTAAGTTTAAATCACAGCCACCATAAAATTAGACCTCAGAACCTGTTTTTACTCTGAGATCGTTCTGAAGTTGATTTGTAGAAACGACGTTATTCTGCTGCTGAAATCAGATCTGTGTGTAGCTACGACAGAAAACACTGGAAACTAACAATGCCTCGGGAAAAATAAACCCAAATATAGGAGATAAAGCAGTTGGCAAATAAACAAGTTCTAAACTCCTATTTTAAAGCAGTCAGTGCAATCTATGAAAGAAATCATTTAATTCTGTATGTGTGGGAAAATATTCAGATGTTACCTTCTTTGTAATTGTTAACATTTTCATAAGCATCTGTAATTTAATGACAGTGATTTATGGCTCTCACTTTGGTCACATTTGTATTTTGTCTCCATATCTTTGCTTGTGTTTGTCATTAGGACAAAGATAGAAACGCATCAGCTCTTCGAAGGTTGTCATGTGAGTGATAAACCACAGCTCTCGACTTTCTGAATCTGAGGAAACTCCTAAACAGTGTTTTTCATCGAGTGAACTCCAGCAGATGTGTTCACTTCTTCATCATCACACTCTGAACTCTGCAGGACAGTGTGTGAAATAATCACGAAGGCTATAAATCTCTGATCCTTATTCAAACACAAATGTTTTCTTCTTCAACGTTTCAGATGGCTGGATCATTTCAAGGAGTCGTGCACAAGAGCAGACAGATGGAGAAAGTGTGAAGTGTGTGTGTGTGTGTTACTGGCACACACTGTCTCTATTTGAGAGACACAGAGAAGACGAGAAGGCCTGATTTTAAAGGAAATATTCATGTGAAGGAGAATGAGAGCCAAACTGAGAAACGGAGCTGAGAGAGGGCAAAACAAAAAGAAATATCCGGAGTGAGCGGAGCACAAAGAGAGGGTCCTATCAGAGACGGGAGATGGGGGAGAGACCGGAGGAGACGAGGAGGAGGAGGAGGAGGTGTGATCTTTGGGTGGAAAAGCAGGGAATCAGCTTTGGGGGATGGAGGGAGTTGAGAAGAAGAAGACAAAGGCAGGCTGTCTTGGACAAAACACAGCACTAAAGAGAGAGACAAATCACTAACACGCAGACATATTAGAATGATTGACAGAAACGAGGCAGGGAGGAAGCAGATGAGAGAGAGAGAGCGAGGGAGTAAGGGAGGGAGGTGGGAGGAGAGAGAGGCGGAGGGAGGGAGGCAGGGCTGAGCTCTATTTAAGTGTGTGAGCGGGGCTGAGAGCAGGCTCTGAACTCCCCGTGTGTGAAGGGAGGACAGACACACACACACACACACTCACACACACACACGCTCCACGAGCTCCGGAGCAGAGATGTTGAGGGCCGCTCTCGCCTGCGCTCTGCTGCTGTCGGCTGCCGCCGGGGATTTGGGAGGCTCTCCGTCCGGCTTCTACCCCCGCTTCAATCCCTTCTTCTTCCTCTGCACCCATCATGGAGAGCTGGAGGGCCCCGGGGCCGAGGGAGGAGGAGAGGTGCTGCTCACCTTCCAGATCCTCGGGAGCCCCAGTGCCTACGTCCCGGGACAGGAGTACCAGGGTGAGTACGGGGCCCGCCGGGTCCGGACCTCCTTCACACGCTTCTGCTCTGAGTCTAGGAAAACCTTTAATAACGTAATAAGATGGTTGTAAACGCAGTCCTTTTACAAGAAAACACTGTTTCACTCTTTCATTCAGTGTGTTTCAGAGAGGAATCCTACACCAGGTCTTTTCAGTGTACTTCAAAAATGGCTAATAGTCACGGGTGAACACTTTTTATCGTTTCAGTACAGTTTAGATACTATTATACTAACATTTTGAATCAGCTTTTATTTTTATATTTTCTGTTCTTAGTTAAAGTCATTTTGAGTACACTGAAAAAAAATGTTTTTTTTTATAAAGGGAAGTGGTTGCTAACTATTTATTTTATCCAGATTTACTTTTAAAAAAATCTCGGAAGGTTGTCAACTAAATTTGTTTATTAAATGTAGCGAAAATAGTAATTGCAACCACTTGCCTTAAAAAGAAAATCTAATACATTCAATGAATCATTTTTTTAATCTTAGTTTTTGTTTGTTATGCATACATATCTGTATATTCCCCAGTAATAGTTTTAGTTATTTTAACAGAGTTAAGCTAAAATGAGAAAGAAGTGTTGCCTTGGAAACTTGCAGAAATATACATACATATTTTATTTTATTGAGTTTTTAAGTAAGTCTAATAACCCTGGTCTGAAACAAAAGTTGGTAAAGGCAGATTAGATGGCAGGTAACTGAAAATAGAGCGCCGATGATTGTGTTTATGTAACTGAGCACCAGTATTGATGTGAAGTTGAACGGCTCTATTCCACTTTTCTCCGTTCTTCTGTGCCGTGTGATCCCAGCGCTCGTGTGTGGGCGGTTTATCCTGAGGCCAGAAGCGCTAGATTCTCACAAACAGCTCAGAAGAGCACAACAGGTGCAGTATACACAGTGATGTAATGAAGACAATCCCGCTCCGCTCATGTAAACACTCAAGTGTAGAGGGATGCCACAGGTCTCTGTTTTCTCCGTCTTACCTTCATGATATCTGAAGCGCAGGATGTAAGGCGAGCGAGAGCCTTTCTGCTGCTGTGTTGGTGTTTGTGAAGAGCGCCGCTGCTCTTTGTGTGAGGAGAGAAGCGTGAGGTCTTGTGTTCTCAGCTTTATCTTCCTTATCCAGACCTGCGAGATCTTCAGGGACGTGTTGGTTTCGAACACGCGCCTGCGTCTTTGTGCGTTCGGGGGTCTGAGGATTCTGGGGATTAATGGGAATGGAAGGGCTGAAAGACAAAGAGAACGAGCCAAAGTGCTGCAAATGTATCGAGTGTTAACATCATAAACACAGATAATCATGAAGAGGACAGATAGAAACAATGGACCGCACAAATGTGAACCTGGACCACAAAACCATCAGGGTCAGTTTCAGATGATGTATTGAGATCGAGTAAAAAAAACGAGCTTTCCACTGATGTATGGTTTGTACAGGACAAGATTCAAGACATCTGAGGGTATATCAATATATAAATATTGAGAAAATCTCTGTTAAAGTTGTCCAAACAAAGCCCTTAGCAATGCATATTACGTATCAAAAATTAAGTTTTTGTATATTTACAATTGGAAATCTACTAAATATCTTCATGTAACATGATTTTTTGGTTTTTTTTATTTTTATAATTGGGACTCATACAGTGTATTGTCGTCTATTTCTACAGATACAGCTGTGCTGCTGATGTCTGCCTATGTGCTCCAGAGACACATTTTACTATGTGAATAATACAGAAATGAGTTGGAAAGCATTTTAAAATATTGCATTATTTACACTCATGACGTCTAAACGTCTTCTTTAGCATGGTATTCAGATGAGAAATCCCCACCAAGCTCTGTGCCATCTCCTAAATTATAAAGGAGGTTTCTCTTCAGTTTGGCTGAAGATGCAGAAGTGTTTCATTAGGAGACAGGTTATATGGCTCGTGGCATCTTTAAACAATAGACGTGAATCATACGATCCACTTAAGAGACAAAACCAGAGTCAAAGTTTATTTCTCAAATAATGCAGCTGCAGCGCTTCTTGACAATAAAATAAAACTTGTGGACAGAAATAGTTTCTAGAAGTAAACAACAAAGAAGCTGTAGCGGAGAGAAATGAAGAATTCTTGAGAAGGACTGGGGTTGCGCAGAACCTGATTTAGCTGAGTTCGACGTGTCCCTGGGTCAACATCTTTGTTGACCCTGGAACAACGTTGTGATTAGCCAATCAGATTTGAAGAACCAGTTTACAGTTTTTGTGAAGTTTAGGCTTACAGTCAGTGTCAGTCATCTATCATTTCCTCTGATTTAAGGCATTACTCATGGGTGGGGTTAGGTTTAGGTGTAGAGATCAAAACTAAAATTTTGGAATAAAATAACACAATAGGTTACCCAGGAACACGTCGAACTCAGCAAAATCAGAACGTGCCTGGGGTTACAGGGACGTCTGCGAGATGAATCATGAACAAAGCCCTGGTCCCACACGGTTATACTGTAAGAGCTCAGGATCCTCTGCTCGGATGAGAAGGCTCGATCTGTCAGTCACCGTAGGAGCTGGAGGATATTTAATAGGGTATGATTGCCATTGTTCACTCTGTCCGCGCTGAGCCGATCCGTAACCTCCGTCTGACATGCTCTAACGTCCCATGGGAAATCAGATCTAAATTTTAGCGTGCTATGCTTTTTGTGAATTGATATACTAATGTGTGATTCCTGTACTCTTGTCACCATTCATCCACACTGACTGAGAACGGCTAATGGACCACTGACTGCATCCTAACAAGGCACTTATTTTACAGCTGAATGATGGAATCTGCTTTTATCTGTCTCCTGCGTGTCAAACATGGCACAACTTAAAGCACATACTCAAGACTCTTTGATGAATAATGAACTAATGGAAACAGTGTTGCCACACACATCACTTGACTGAATTATTTTACATTTATATTATAGTCCATTTCCAGTTTCTGTCGTCATGACAGTACAATCATTTGGGTTAAGTGTCACATTTTAATCCCTAACTTAATGTTAATTCATGCAGACTGTCCATCTTATTTGTCTGGCAACGGTCATTTATATCTGCGATGTGTTGAGCTTCTGGTGTCATTCACAAAACAGCTCGATTTACTGCTTGCTACTGCACACTGTGTATCTTACCATGCTATTGTAATGTATTATCCTACAGTGGTCAGCACAATGGTCTCGTTAAACTTCACTAAAGCACTGTAATTCTGATTTAAATATCCACCGTATTCTTCTGAATTCTTCTGAAGTTTTCTGTGAATGATAAAAACAGCATGTGTATGTTTTGAAGCTGGGATGCTGGTTTAAGCTGGGCCATTGCTGGTCGGACCAGCTTAGGAGGACCATCATAAATATAATACCCACCAAGATACTGTGTGTATATATATATATATATATATATATGAATGAAACATTTTCTGTGAATGCCTTCATAAATGCCTTTCAAAAAATCAGCATGTGCTGGTTAGGTGTATTTTGAAGCTGGGATGCTGGTTTGAGCTTATTTAAGCTGGTCTTAAATTGGTCGGACCAGCACATGACCAGCACATGACCATCTTAAACCAGCATCACAGCTTCAAAGTACACCTAACCAGCATATGCTTCCTTTTTTTTAACAGGGTGTGAGAGGCTTCCGGTTCATTATGGGAAATTAAATGATAAACGGCAAACCAGACTTCAGACCAGTGTGTTCATAATTCAGCAGAATGGAAATAGTTGTGTTATTTTCTAACATTTACAGAAAAGGACACAAGCTGCAAATGTAAGATATAGGCTGGGAAAACACAACTTGAATGCATTAAAGTTCAATTTAATTAAATTTTCTAAACACGCTCGATGCTTTAAGAATTTACTTTAATATTAAGCTTTCTTTTAGTATTTCAGATACATTTTGTCATTCAATGCTGTAAAATAATTGAACGGGTGTATGTTTATCAAGAAAATGTGATTAGTTTCATCGAATATGATCAATTCGGGATTGTTTGTCGCAGCTCTGTAAAGCAGAACTCTATCTGACTGTTAGGTTTGCCATCTGTTGATGCAGGAGCGTCTCAAAGGTGAAGCTAATTAAGGGCCTGTTTACAAACCATATTAACACGCGAGGAGCTCTGATCTGATGGAGCGGAGGGGAGGTCAAGCCTCTGAGTTCATGAGTGATTTGAGTCATTTGATCAAAACGGTTTCGGAGGATGTTAATAGAAGGTGTGAGTAATTCAGATGTTTTTAAACACATTTTTGAATATAGAGCCCAATCTGTGACATTGAACAAGTTCAGACTGCACATTTGTGAGGCATTAGATGCAGAAAAATTACTGCTCTCAGTGGAACCGAATGCGTTCACCCAAGATGCTTTCCAAAGCTACGATGCAATCATTCATGGATTGTTTTGCAGCCCATTGTGATGGTTTTCTGCATAATGTGATAGCTGCTTAATGGGCAGGGCCTGCGCTGACGGCTGCCTGTTTGGCTCCGAATGTGACAGTGAAACACGGCTCAGAATTAATCCGATGCATCTGGCCACGGGCTTCACCCTGGATAGTGAGGATGGCAGTTCAACACGCCAGAGAGATGCTAACGCTGTGCCAGGTAGTCTTTAAACTCAGTACAAAATGGCCAGCGCTGGTGCCAGTGTTCAGAGAGACCTGCAGGCCATCTGTAAGCTTTTCCAAGCAGCCATCTCCGCCTCTGCCTTCAGAAACCAAATGATCCGGTGGTCTCTAATGAGAGGAATGTACTTCAGGGTTGCTGAACGCGGGGTCATCGTTGTTTTGCTTGTTAGCGCTGAATTACCGGTTATGAATTACTCCTCTAAAATTGCGATCAAGATGAGCTCTTTATTGTCATTGAAAGAGTAATCACTGGCGATTAAATGGCTTATTCATGCAGAAATGAAGTGACTTCTTTCTGAATGGGCAATTAATTCATTGACACACCCGATTCATTCAAAACACAGATTCATTTAGCAGTGTGTGTGCCATGAGATGTGATGTGCTTCTTCTGTGGGTTTGTAATTCCAAATGCTTATTATTGAACTATTGTTTTAAATTTGTATCACACTTGCAATCATGCAAACTTATGACGTGGATATAAGACCAAAACTCAAACAGGGATATTTTGCCTCTGTATCTTAAATTCTGGTCTCACTCTCCATCATGCTTTTTTTAGTGACATGCTCCAAAAATTGCAAGCTTTCACATCATTAAAACAACGATAACGGTTATCATAATCCATGCATATCGCACAGCCTACCCAGAAACTGAGATCTACGGTGGCTGAGAGAGCACGCTGCAAACACATACAAATACAAGATACATTTTCATCAAGTGCTGCCAATTCTCACAACACGTGCAAACTAAGAAACGCACTGCGTATTGAACGGGCCGCAACAGAAATGTTTCAAGGGGAACTAAAAAAGTGACGGACCCGCTGCAATATGGGCCTGATGCACAAGATGGCGCCGATGAGCTTCGGCTCGCATTTACTGCAAGGGAAACTTGCATAGAAACTTGGCTAATTAATGTTTTTAGAATTAAATCCTCGAAGGTCGGCGAGCTGATCAATGAACGCCATCTCAATCTTGGTCCGTGGTTCTGTAACGATCGCTGTTGCTGCGGCCTCGCTTCTCAGCGATAAAGAGAGGCACGGAGATGAAGTTCAAATAAGTGAACATTTAATATAAAAGACCAGGATACAAAGAAGGCTGACGAAGGTGCGGAGACAATGCAGACTAACACACGACACGAACATACTTCAACAACAGACACTGGACTCCAGACAAGGCATGACATATATACAAGGCATAATTAAGACCTGGACACAAGACTCCTGGGAAGCACAGCTGGCAGAGTGTGAAACTGTGGAAAATGTGGGACAAAATCAAAACATAAACACAGGAGACACGTGACGGTGTGGCACTACTGTTTTCTCTATTTGAATGTGTTTTCTTAAATTGCAGCGCTTTGAGCTCTCTCGGCCACCGTAGAAACCAGTGAGAAGTGTTTGTCTAGTGCAAAAATGCTTAAGTTTTCCTAAAGTACGGGAGACTAGCGCTTATAAAACTCACCACTCTTGTGAACGTTTGGGCTCAATTACTGTGTTTCTGTATCAGTTACAGGAATTATCATTTGGTGAAGTAATTGGACATGTTCCCCGTCTGTCCTGAAAGCCTCCTCAGCCGTCACTCGGCTGATTTTGAAGCTTCTGTAATCGGCGCCTCGGGCAGCATGTCATTCCAGCTGATAACATTCAGACCTTCACTGCAGCTCACCGACAGATTAGACTGAACTGTGACGCTGGAAGCCTGGACCCCTTCACAATCAATAGATGCATTTGTTTTATTTCTGCGTTATTGAGAGAGCGAAGAGAAAGATTGATCAGAACATGTCTTTAAACTGAAGATTGTTCTGGATCGTCTGATCAACAACGCACAGATCAGCATGTAAACTCTTGAATATGACTTACCCTGCTGAAAAACACACACTAGAGACTGTCACAGAATGGCTTTACTGGTTCTTTGTTTGGGTGTAATGGAAACTGGAATGGACCCGTGGGTCTCTGCTGGTAATTAGTCACCTTTTATTGGTGGCTTGTTAAAACTAATAAATCCTAATGAAATGTGTCCTAAAACACACTACATGAAACCATTTTTGTGGTTTCAGTGGTTAATAGCTGATGGTGTGTAATAGTATTGTAGTTGAAACCATTCAGAATGTTTCCGGTTCTGACCACAGTTTGCAGGTTACTCAGAGTACATGTAATGCACACGTAAATCATCTGTAAATCAGATTCATATAAACAGAACCTGAAATCAGATTGGATTCATTCATATGGATGAAAAGTAATGTTTGGAAACATCTAGTGATGAGCACGTGATGAGCAGAGGAGGCGTCCTGTGTGTGTGCAGGGTGTGAATTAGGGGCGGTCTGACCCCCTAAAGTCTTTATCACCCCATCGAATTATCACATCAAAATAGATATAGGCTAGCTTAGGCATAATATAAAGATTTACTTGTGTGAATTTCTATAGCCCAACTGAATAAAAAATTATTTGAACAGATCAAGAACACAAACTCAGTCGAGGGATAAAGTTTACCCTCCTCAACTTGAATGCTGTTGAACTGAATTTTTTCTATTTGATAAAATAACCATAGCACCAACAGCACAGCTCACAGAAATACAAGCGGTTCTGTCAGTCAGATGCTCGTGTTACTGTAACGAACACGGCATGTTTTCAGAATCAGATTTGTCTGGTAGAAAGAAAAAAAATAATAAGTCTTTACCTAAAAATGAAGATAAGGTAAAGGTGTAAATAATTACACTTTAAAAATATTGTCAGTAAATTCACCAATGAAAATAAATCCAGAACTGTCGTGCGATTCAGATCAACACACGGTGGTATTTCATTAATGAATCCACAGCTTTAAATGAATCAGTGATTCAGTGAACCATTCATAAAGGCAGTTTAAACATCACCACAAATGTGTGTGTGAGAGGGGAAGACTGTGTGTGTGTGTGTGTGAGAGAGAGAGAGAGAGAGTGTGTGTGAGAGGGGAAGACTGTGTGTGTGTGTGTGTGTGTGTGAGAGAGAGAGAGTGTGTGTG
>JAUCMU010000146.1:37193-54534 GCA_032275025.1 Enteromius treurensis
GTGTGTGTGTGTGAGAGAGAGAGAGAGAGAGAGAGAGAGTGAGTGTGTGTGTGTGTGTGTGTGTGAGAGAGAGAGAGAGTGTGTGTGTGTGAGAGAGAGAGAGAGAGAGAGAGAGAGAGAGTGTGTGTGAGAGAGAGAGAGAGAGAGAGAGAGAGAGAGAGTGCTTTATTTGAATATGAGCATGCATGTAAATAATAGCGAACTGATCATATGCCATCCAGTGATGTGGATGGTGAAGTTGCAGGTGGTTTTAATTATGATAATATGAAATTATGCATTTTTCAAAATCCTTTCTTTCTCATAGAGTCTGTTTTATTTAGTTTATTTATGATTGATAATGAATGACATTCATGCTGAAGTGAGTATTCATTCAGGATTATACAATACAATACAAATATTATTTTATTGTATTTTATTCAGGATTATGTAATTATTATAAAGTGTGAGTAGTCCTATTTTCATTATATTTCAATATTTTAACAGCTGGAGCATCTTTATCTGAAATATTCTAAATGCACCTTAGATTTACAGATGATAATGTAGTCTTTAATAAAGTAAAAATAAACAAGTGAGGTTCGTCTTCAGACTCAGCGGCTCCTCCGAACACAAACCTCTGATCAAGAGTTACTCAACGCTGGAAACTAACTATTTGAAACATTCTCTATAGTGACAGAACATCAATCATATACTTTATATTATTGCCATATGCAGGAGGTTTTGTGGTGTCCGTGGATCTTAAAAAGAAAGGGTTTTTTTTTCTGCAGAGGAATGTTCTGCGAAGTGACTGAGCTGTGGCTGATGTTTGCATACTCTGTGAATGAGTAGAATACAGATAATGTGCTAATGTGCAGCGTTGAGCTCATAAAAACTGCAGTTTGAAATATCAGACCTTAGAAGGGCCGCGCCAAGAGCAAGGCAGGTGAAAGCCATTTACTATTCCCTTTTATCTTCGTCTGTGCTTTTGTTTCATACACACATCTTTTCTCTCCCAGGAATCATATTTTTTAGATGTGCGCATTGAAAATGTTCTATTGCACTAATATTAAAATTGAATATTTCCCAAGGTACTTTTGAAATTTCCTAATAGATGGCGCATTAGTTTGAGACGATGATGCACGTTAACAAGCAGTTAATCAGCTCAAACATCTGGTTTACACCTGCTCTTAACATCTGGCTCAGACGCTAAAAAAAAACTAAGTCTAAAAGCTCCTCTAATTGAGCCACGCTAGGTGATGCTCAAAGCCATTTTTGACCACATTACTCTGAGAGCACCATGTGTACAAACAACACACACAAGAGCTGTCCAATCAACCTTAATTCAGGTGCTTCACTAAAATAACTGTGGCGATGAAGGATTTTCATACAGTGTCCAGATCACATGCTGGAAGTAAAAGCTGATTCTCATTGTGCTGACCGAAATACAGGCATGAAGAGGAAGAAAAAACAGGACAAGCCCTGGCTGAGTTCCTCTGTGTTTCACAATGAAATTCCCAATAGTTCCCCAGCGTGTTTGGAGTGTGTTTATGGAACAGAGCTCTGGGTGTTTAGTGACTATGTGAGAGTTTTATCTGTCTGTAAGGAATAGATGCAGCTCTGGAGAAGGAAATGTTCTGGTTTGTTTGGAGGGCCGCCAGGGGTCGAGAAGAGCCTGACTGACCTCATTTAGACATTCCATGGGGTTTATCGACAGGTGTAAGATAATCTGTTGTCGTTGCATCGAATGTTTTAACTGTACACTGCTGCAGCGTTTGAGCACATGGAAGTGATTACAGTCATCTTGCTGAGCACAGGCATTCAGGCTTGTGCTGGCAGAGATCCTGAACCAAATCATTCTGAAAACTGTCATTTTTTCCCTCTCGTAAATGCTTGTTAGTTTTGTCATTTTCGATCATGAGGAAAGAGAAAAGCAACACAGCAGTGCAAATGGATTGGGTGGTTTAGGGGTTTGAGTAGATTTATTTGCATGTGCTTATTACGCTCCCAGAATCCCTTTCCCTCAGAATCACACTGTAGGAGAACACAAACACACGAGAAATCTCACGGGGACTGACTCCAGCAGCTCTTCTAGTTATTTGAATACTGTCAATGCATTGCATGGATACATTTTTCGATTGCAGGAAATGTTCCACAGAATACAGTTCACTTTCAGTTCATGTTTTTAACTCTCCAGTGTGCATCTGTGCGCTTTCACAAATCAACGCCAGCCGTTGGTCAGAATTTTTTGTTAATGATTTAGCCTTTCAGACTAGAGAATAAAGCTCACTGATGTCTGAACGTGTCCAACATTCAGTTAAAGGCTTTCCCAGAAGAGAGGGAGGCATCCGTGCTTTCTGTCATGCTTTTGAAATAAAATGGTGAAGATGCAAGAGCAGCAGAGATGTCAGGCACTGGCCTGTTGACTGGAGCAGTACCCTAGAGAGGACTTTTTGTACCTCATCCATCCCGAAAAGGTTTGTGGTAAGATTAATATTTGAAGGTACTAATGCGCACCTTTGAGGTCTAGATAATTAAGGTCTTCAGAATCACTAGAACCTTCCAAGCAGGTGTGATTTGGAGCTGGCTGAAGCTACACTCCAGGAATTGAGTTGAGAGCATTGTTTTAGGGCTAGATACGGTACAGTGGTGTATCTTTAAGTCAGAGGTCTCCTCCTGCCCGTAATTATCAGATAACTCTGAAGGGGAGCAGGTTCAGGTGTGTTTCGTCGGAGTTACGGCTGGACGATGGCTCTAAAGGGGCAGGGTTGGGTACGTACTTTCTCTTACAGGTAAACCATTCTCTTAACCAGCCCTGAGCGTCCCAATGTGGATTATGAGGCATTAATGCTAATATTAGCATAGGCTGTCCTTACGTGCCATTTCCGGACACGTCCTTGCCAGGATTTCAAATATGATTCAAAAGGACGATTCAAAGTACCTCGTGAGCATTTTATAAAAATACAAGGAATGAAGTCACACACTGATAGCCAATACGTTCAGGCAATAGAGAAATCCTGGCCAGGACACATCTGGGAAAAACGGCATGTATAATAACCCTACATTAGCAGGTCAAAGGTTTTAGGTTGTGTTTTTGTGCAGGCCAGTTCATCCCCAGCAGACTCAGTAAACCGCCTCTCTCTTGTGCATGAGGGTATTGCCACGCTCGGAAAGAACCAGCCCCACAAAGCCTGAAGCACTTGCATGTGTACGATTAAGAAATTACTGGGAAAGCCAAACCGGAAGGGACTTTCAATCTTTACTTTTGGCCATGTTCTGTATCAAGAGTCAAAGTAATGAAAAACAAGTTTGATGCCTGAATAAGTTGCTTACTTATAATCGCAAACCTTTTGATAACAAGCTGGTCAGAGAGCCAATAAATGGTCTCTTGGTCACTGCAGTTATCTCGGGTCAAACGGTCTGGGAAATGTTCTCATTAGTGTCACATGCCCTGTTTCAAGGCAGATATTAACCAGATCGCAGGTTGCACAATTTAAAACTAGTTTTAAATAAAAGCTGCTGGTTTAAAATGGTGTAAGCTTTCGACTTTCCTCCTGGAATAACACGACCTGCCTTCTGTTTTGTTTTTACTGGTGTTCGGAGCAAATGTGGAGGGAGGTTAGCATCTATTAGCATCATTAAGGAAGCTGTTTCTCAGGAAGCCGACCTGTTAATGTTTGTTAGAGCGATCGAGCGTGTTTGACAGCAACAGGCCCTCACAACAGCAGATGGCACGGCCAGCAGGGCAGAGAGGCGATGGAGGGTTACGCAAGAGAATCATCACAGTTTGATAAGTGCTATCCAGCTGTCACCGACACACGTGAGCCCGTCACACACTCCACACCGAGGCTGATGGATACGGCGCGGCCTGGCCCGGATCCGCAGCACCGGACCGTAGTGGCAGGGACATGGCTCTAAGACTGGTCCGGCCGGTGAACAGATGGCCAGAGCCGTTGCTGGTGGCCTCGACCCGCTTCCGGCTTCTCAAGGGCACTCCGGGCTTCCAGTGGGATGTCAAACACGGCTCAGAGGGCCACGAGGTGACATTTCTCTCATGCTGCCTGTATCTTCTGACAGACACTCTAAACGGCTGGGTTGATGCTTATGTTTATGATGACCAGAATCAAGAGTTCACTCTTTGTCATCTCATCCGTGTTGCTGATCCTGCCCTCTAATCTGGTTCCTCACAAGTTTTCTCTGTTTAAACACTCTCTCCATAACCCAGGGTAGCCAATTTAAGTAAACTGTGACACATTATACAGTGGACTACCAGCATCATTCAGACGCTTGGACCTGAGCATGTTTTTTGTTTAATTGCTAATGTGACCTTTTTACACCACAGACTGAACTAAACGAAGTGGTATTGTTTAGTTGTGTACTTAAATGTAAGTCTAATTATGTGCCTTTCTTTCAGAGTTACCTGACATCATCAAAATGAATTTGTTCTGACACAGTTGAGTTCTTGTCTTATTTTATTACCATTTCCTATACTATAGCGAGTAAACTGTGATAATGGGGTGTCTGCATATTTTTCGGTCTGACTGTATATAAAGGCAGTGTTCGACTAGAAGCGACTGTTGCAAATGCATTAAGGTTTGATATTCACTGCACACACTGGCAGGCGTTGTTCCTCTGCCATGCTGTTAACTAGGAGTGAGGTAATGCTCAGTCCTGCCAACTGCTCTCTCTTCACTCTTCTGCTCCTGCGTCTGGCGTTCAGGGTGCCACCAGGTGCTGCTCAGATGATGGAAACACACATATAGAGCCGTCCGTGTCTGAACCTGCTGAACCTCTCTCAGAGAACCCAACACGGCCCTTTCTCTTCAGTTCGGCGTTCTTCCGCAACACCAAACAGCCCCTCTGTTAATGTCAGCGAGTCCGGGGATGCTATCCAGGCCCGAGCTTTATCAATACTTGAGCAGCAGCGTGGCGGTGAGTGTTGGTAATGAGGCGTACTACACTGCACCATCTATATTGCATGATGGTTAGGACCGCGCAGAAACAAAGAGAGAGATCGTACCTGCCGCTTCTCGTCGTCTCTTTCTGCTGAAGACAGTCAAATCTTGCTCATCGGGAGAGTTTGAGTGTGTGCGGGTGTGGAGTGAATGTTAAGAGTTCTCATCAAAGCGCATGCAAACCCCCGCAGGTGAACACGTCTGTTTTTATGAGTTACCAGGTTCTCCTCTTTTCTCCTCCCTTCCCCCGCTTCTGCTCCCCTTTCAGATGGATTTCTGAATTATTTACGTCTTTCATTTTCATCGATCACTCTTTTTCCACAGGCCTCTCCAGACGTCCCTCAATCGCTGTTTTCTCCCTCCTCCACCGTGCTGTTTGTTGCTCATAATAACCTCTTGGCCCAATCGCTCGCGTTGCACTCCCACCCGCCTTCGAATACTTCTCTTGCATGAAAAGCGCTGCGCTCTTGAGGGAGCGATGCTTTGAGCCCGAGGTGCCTCATGTGAGCAGAGCGGGCTCTGAATTTGTCGACGTGCATGTGCATTTTCTTGACGTTTAAGGGAAGAGTTCACTCAGAAATTACAATTCTGCCAATATTAACTCCCTCGTTGTATTTTCATCAATCTTTTAAGCGCTTGAAAACTCCAGAAAGCATAGAGATACTATTAAAACTCCTTAAATGCATCCATTATGTATATTCTTCTGAAACTGTTGCATGAAGAAAAGCCTGATATTCTCATGCACTTGCAAAATGTCCACATTGTATTTCTCTCATTGATCTCATGACTTAATGTGAATGAACTGGATTTGAAGCCAGCGTCCTGCTCTGTTTAGAAAGCGAGGTAAGGAATAATGCAGTTAAAAACAAAAAAAGGAAAAATGGAGAGTGGGAGGACTAGATATTACACTGGCTGTAAGAGGATGAATTATTGAAGCTGGCATAGGGGGAGAGAGGCAGGAACGAGGGATATGTTTTTAATCCGGAGTGTATCCACGTCTAGACATACTACACACACTCTGAAACACACACAGCGCTCACACTTCTCCCTCGAGCACTCAGAAAGAAAGAAATAGCCAGGGTCTCTAGTCATTTGTTTTTATAAAATAATAATCAAAATAGATCTATATAATTATGATTTCCTTTGACTTTTTCATGATCTGTCTGCCTGGGATTTTGTCAAACACTTGGTTAAACCAGCATCAGGCTTTCAGAGTGGGTCTCTTGTGTTTTTGAATCCTGTCAGAAAAATGCTTTTCTCTACAATTACCAGTCCATTCTGTCTTTTCACGGAACGAAGAGCTTTTACAGAAGAAGTAAAAGTCCACTCTTCAACCTAAAGAAATTCCAACATAACGGAAGATTCTGCACAAACACGTCTGCTTATTTGTCATGTTGCTGAAAAACAGTAATTAAAATAACACATAAGCCAAGAATGGGAACACTCTTCCCGGTTTGAGCAATGCCAGAAGAAACCAAAGCATGCAGGGAAACGAAGCCGTGAACATTTTCATTTTAATTTTGACTAAGCATAATTTTTCCGAGTATGACTGCATGTGTCTTGGTTATGTTTGCTGTTCTTTGGTTACAGACTCAGAATGTCAAGGCTGTCATTCTCACACTCTCTTAAGATTTAAGTATTTTCTCACAGTGTTCAGTGACATCTTCTCCATGTGAACATGTCATTTTGAAGGATGCCGTCTGGTGACACACATCTGGACACACATCTGCTCTCTCTCAGCTCTTCAGGAGCATTCTGGGTTATTTTACATTCAGTGTTTCTGGACCACTGCCTGTTGATTACTACAGACAAGAGAAACACTCTTGGAGTAATGCATGCGTTGGCTAGGGTCTGTATGTGTGCTTGTTACTGAAACTATAATTAACTGAGTAGTGAACAATGTTTTTGAGGAAGCATATCACATTTGCATTTGATGCTTTTTGTGTATTTATTTATGAGCATGATGGGCAGTGTATCGTACTGACAGATCTCTCATGTGACATTACACCTGTTTTCTGTCACTCGCCAAACAGTACAGGACCTCAGTGAAAGCACCATGAGTTCATAGATGTATCCTATCGTTCTTCCCAAACATCATCTGCTGTTGTTGCCTGTTTGTGCTGTATATTTTAGAACAAATTCATTTTGTAATTTTTGTACCGTACATTATTTACTCAGATGTTGATCTTTGTCAGAAAAACTCCTTAACTCCCTGACCCGATGTGGTTTGTTAGGTTTTTTTTTTCCCAAAAGAAGAGTATTGTTCAGATTGTTCAAATCACATTGATAATTTGAGTCTCGTCGATTAGCACCATCCCGTCCAAACAAATCAATTCTTGAATCAGTCCAAATGTACTACCAAGTTTGCTCAGATTTCTTCTCATGCACCATGAACATTTTTCCCTCATACTATAATGAAGTAGACTTTTAAGATGGAAAATACATTTAACTGTTTTCTTACTTTAAATTCCAAAGCAAGGTCTCTCACAATTACCTTGATCTGTTGTCTCAGACCTCACTGGTCAGTGTATTCTGACCCTGTCCTCTCTGTGTGTCTGCAGTGACCATCTCCACCAGTACTTACTTCGATGGGCTGCTGGTCACCGGTCTCTACACCTCCACGTCTGTCCAGTCGTCTCCCATCCCTGCGTCTCCGGCATTTGGCTTTGGTAAGTCTTGAAATAGAATAACAGAAAAATCCAAGCATAACAATGAATGCTCCTAACCTGGGAGTATCCTGGCAGACATTACAGGAGAACACACCATGTGTTAGAGAAGTACTGATGGACTGGAGTATTGTTTGATTCTGAGAAGCTCTGGTATTCTCCTCTGTGTGTGTGGTATGAGAGCTTGTGTAATGTGGACATCATTGATTTTATTATTCTTAAAACGGGTCTGAAGGAGTTTGAGGCGGGTACAGAAGATCCAGATACATACACATAATCCAGACCGAATGGTGAAGCCTAGAAAACAAGTCTAGATATTTAGGTTGTGTTATACTGACACAGAATATCTTTGAAGAACATTGTATAGCTGCAGGATTTAGTTAGAGGCTGATTATTATTTACAGAGCTAATAAAACCAGCAAACATCTTGCTCTTTCTCATTTATCTGAAACAATTGGTGTTTTTTTTTTTTTTTACTTCCTAACTACTTTTATTTACGCTGAGCTTGTTCCAAATACACCCAACATGCAATAGTTTTCATGCTACTTATGAAATTATGACATGGACTCATGAATCTAGGTGACGTTGTTAGGTAACCTTCCAGGAACATCCGCCTACGTAATCTATTAATATTCATAGGCAAGCATTAAGTGTAGTTGGTGACTAGCATCCACTTACCAGCGTCTGGTTTTCAGAAGATCAGTTAGCTCCATTAAATAAATTAAGTGGCATTTTATGCCAGGTTTAATTAATCTCAGAAGGGAATGTGTTAATTTAGATCCGCACTGATGTTTCTATAATGTTCTAATGAATCCATTAGGGTACGCTTGGGAAGGCTGTGCCCGACACACTCAGTGAGTTACAGTGAAACACAGCTCGGAGTCCTGCTGAGAGATGATGCCAGCGCAGATACTGTATCAGACACACACACACACACACACACACACACACACTGAGTGATTTCAGCTCCGTCTGCTGTCTTCAGCTCATCAGCGCTCTGTCTGGAGCGGTCAGTGACAGACAGCAGCACACACTCCTTCACTGGCAGGTGATCTGATCTCCACAGAGCTACGAATCACCCAAACACTGAAGGGAGAAGTATTATTACACAGCTGTTCAGACTAAACACTGCGTCTCATTCAGTAATCATCTTCAGTCTCATGTAATCAGGTGTAAACTGCTCCTTTAGTATGTCAATGAAACCACTGACATTCGTTTCAACGAAACACACCTCTTTCTATGTACATAAGGCTCATTACAGATTGGGCTTTATTCATAAAATTGATGAAGCAGAAACGCATAACTTTTCATCAAAAGGAATGTGTTTTACAGTTTCTATCTCATCTCAATTTCTGGATTGATGAGGACACATGAGCCGGGACAAACACTAACAACAATAGAAACGCTGACACCGGAAGACTTGTTTTACCGTTCTCAAAGGAAATGCAATGATGTGATTTTTACTTTTAACATTGCATTAGCATTGTTTGTGGCCAGGTCTGCCAGCGTGGTGTTGTTGGTACGAGGTGTGTTCTGTGTAGCTGTACTGAGAGATCACTGCAGGATGTGTGTGTGTGTGTGTGTGTGTGTGCACTGAAAACATGTCAGCAGCAGCGATGTTGAACCAGGGAAGGTTTCAGCTTCTTTTTAAAGTGTACCCAGAGTTTGTGTCTCTGCAAAATGTGTTAAAATGAAAACAAAACTTTTTAATAATGGTTCATTTATTGCAGCTGAATGTTAACAAACATCACTGACTGGATTACAAGTATCTTGCCACAAATTAATGCTAAATATAAACATCTTAAGTTTCAGATGTAATCACACACTGCAGCTTCTTTGCCGGAAGTTGTAGTTTCTTCCAATGTCATTATCACCATCCGCTCCCCGAAGGGTTCTGAAAGGGTGAACATCACATCCAGTGAAAATGAACTTAAGATAAAAGAAAATGTATTAATGGAGTGGATGAAGTGAAAGAGCAAAAATGAAGTAAAACAGAGAGCGTTTGTGAAGCAGGAGTGGTGCCATTTCCTGTATTTACTCTCTCTGCTTTCATTTGCATGCTGCTTTATGCCATCATTCTTGGTTCACAGTGTGTGTGTGTGTGTGTGTGTGTGTGTGTGTGTGTGCTCTCATGGGGTTGAAGAGCTGTCAGTCCCTGAGAGACTTCAAAAGCTCAGCAGCTCTGTGATCAGTCTGCTCTTTGACTCCTCTGACAGGCCCTCAGCCACACACACACACACACACACACACACACACTGTGAACCCACTCTTGAACATTTTACACATGCGTCTCTGCAGCTCTGTGCTGTAGAACACATATAGCCTGTAGACACTCGTAGCCATTAGTGCCACTGTTATCTCAAACCTGCTGTAATTAATTTATCTCTTCAAGTAACACATAAAGTCAGGGATCAGCTGGGAGTATGTGCTGTGTAACTGATTTACACTGTATTTCAAACCAATGATACATGCAGGGCAATTAAGTGACACTAAGACTATATGGAACATATTTAGTAGAGGAGCGTAATTTACTAACTCATACTCCATTCCTTGCACAACACGCTAATTCATAAAATTATGTTTGTTTTTGGTATATAAATAAAAGGGATTGTTTGATTGATTGGTATCTTCAAGACCTTGATCATGATAGTTCCCTTGCTGTCTTTGAAGGGCGAGAAAGCTCTTGAATTTCATAAAACATATCTTGACTTGTGTTCTGAAGATGAACAGAGGTCTTATGGGTTTGAAAGTCCCTGTAAATCTAGATGTATTCACATGGCCCTTCAGAACCATAAACTCACCAGTACACCAAATATTCCATGCCCATGCTTCAGTGTGTCCTGAGCTCAGGAGAAAATTATTGATGACATTTTAACAATATTTTACTGTTTGGATATTTATACATTTTTGCTGTTCTGCATCAGTCTTGAAATCCATCGTTTCAATATTTATTTAAAATACCAACGATATACTTGTCACAAAGTGTTCACTGGTTTGTGTGGTGCATTGTGGGATCTAGTGATGAAACGATTACCGGTTTGACAATTCCCCATGGGTTAGTATTAAACCATTTCTAAAACTGTATTTGATTACAGCAATTTTTAAAAGAAAACTGTAAGATTTCAAAAGAACATAACCATTAATTAATTATATGAATGCACCTCTGAAGTTTCTGATTTCTTCACAAAAGATTTGATGGTGCTCCCTTTAATACCTAACAAAGCAGTGTTTAATCACAGTACAGCTTTGTTCAGAGGTTACGGTAAACAGCTGTAATTCTGCTGCTTTATGAGCACCTCCTGCTGCCAGAGACTGGATCTACAGAGACTTTCACATTCAGTCTGGGAGCAGCTTCTGTCTGGACTGAAACAGGACCAGCCTGTATTATCAGCTGTAATTTATGACCAGCTTATGTGGAATCTTTACGTTTAAACAATATGGATAAGTTATCTAGAATTATCAATGGAGTCCATAAAATACATATAACCATTTACTAATCAATTATCATTTTGACTTAAATAACCATCTTTATTTAATGGCTAATGTTTTTTGAACATTTGGTACTTCTTTTTAAATCCAGACATCGTTGGTAATGTTTTCAGACCTTCATGAGTCTGTGTGTGTTCAGGTTTAAGAGCCCGCCAGGATATTTAACACACACACACACACACACACTGTAGTTTTCAAAAAGCCTGGATGACATGATTAGCTGGAGCAGGTGTGTTTAATTAGGGCTGGATCTAAACTCTGCAGGGCTCCGGAGTTTGACACCCCTGGTTTATGCAAATAAAAAGTCCGTTTATTTATTTAAATATAAAACTTGGTGAAGCAATTTATGTGTCACTGCCTTTTGAACATAAAACCAGTCATTTTAGTAATTCACTATAATCATATAAGAGTTTTCTGAATCAGATTGAGACACAGCCGCTGTTAGTCAGTATAGATCCAGAGCTTCTGTTCATCACAGTGCCCTGACATCACTCTTCGCCTCTCTTCTGTTTTTTCTTGGATGTTGTGAACACCTACATGTTTTCTAGGATGCGCTTTCACTTTCTGATCAATTTTTAAAGCTCCTCTGAGGATAACAGAAGAAGAGCCCTTGAGAAAGACTTCTAATGGAGGAGGAATGAGGTGCACTTTCCTAAGCTTTAAATGGCTCAGTTGAAAGGAAAACCATCTTTAAATTTCTGCTTCTAAAAGCCCCATCCGTTGCGAGCCTCCCACCCTGTCATCCGGTTTAAATAAGGCATCCGTGAGGGCACTAGTGACCCAAATGTTGTTGGAAAAGTGTTTTTTCTCTTATTGGCATGCCCTGATCTGTTAATTATGTGTTTTGCGCTGCTGGCGTTCTCCAGGCCTGCCCGTCCCACCTGTCTCAGACGCTCGTGTCTCCGCCCGTCTCCGCCGGCCTCGCCGCTCCGGTCTGTTTACGGCCTCCGAAGGGAACGCGGCCCTCACAAATTAGCACAAGTCAAGTCAGATTAATTAATTTCTAGCTTGCGCGATTAGCCGAGGAGTCACATCAAATTAAACTTCAAATTAGTGCTAATGCCTCCCAGGAGAGACAGAAGAGCTTCAGCTGCGGCCGTGACGGAACAGGCCCTCTGGCGCCGGACCACTTTTGACATTGCTTCTGTCTTTCATCTCAACTTTATTCTGATCGCGATTCCTTCTGAAAGTCACTGAAGCGCCGTTCTGAGCTGAATCCAGCCTAAAACGGCGGAGAGTCGTTGCAAGTGATCTGGATTACGTAATCAGATTCCAAAAATGAAGGACTTTGTAATTAAAGTCATTTACATTTTAAAATACTTGTAATCAGACTACGGTTACTTTTTATTGGTTACTTATATTTACATAATAGCAATACATTGTTGAATTTTTTTTCTAAATAAAAAGATTGGTTTGAACTTAATTGATTATTAGCTTTTCATTAAACTCACAAACCCCCTGCAGTTCCTTCATAAACCCTCAGTTTGGGAAACCTTGGCATAATGCAATGCTTAATTCAGTTTAAGTTGTTAATAACAATCGATGGAATATATTTTCTTAGTATATATATTTTCTTTTTGTTATTAAATCAATGCAGTAAACAGGTTATGTTACAAGTTATCTAAAAGTAATCAAAAAGTAGACTATGTTACCTAATATGTGTAATGTAATGGATTACATTACTGCCTACAATATTTGTCAGTATATATAAGTCAACATATAAATCAGTAACGGACTAAAATGTGTAAGTTTATTGCTCTTTTGTTGATTTTGATTGCATCCACTGCTTGGAACTCAACAGGGTAAAGAAACCAGTCATTTCCCATGTTTTGCTTTCACACATTTTGAGTAAGTTGTGTTGAAAGCATAAGCTGATAGAAACAAAGAAATGGTCCAGTTCCGCTGCGAGACAGCAGCAAATGAACTTAAATGACCCTAATTAACTGCTGTAAAATGAACTATTGAACCACACGCTTCGCAACATCATTTTTCGTTGCAAAGACAAATCACGATTGACCCTGGGATTAAAGGTCATGAGGTCACCTTTGTGCGGTAGAAGCAATGATAATGATATTTAATGATCACGTTAGAGAACGCACTACGGTTATCAAACACAACGCTGTAGATCAGTGATTTTTTTATTTTATTTCTTTTTTTATTTGCTGGGATCGGCTCCAGCTGGCCAGTCCGACACAGAAAAGCCTTCCCTCGTTTCTACTGTATTTCTATAGTGTCACGGCTCATTGGGCGGCTGGTGCAGGTCCAAGTCCACAGTTCAGCATTCAGAAAGATAACAACTGCAGTGCAAAGGGCATCAGGAGCAGTTCAGTGCATGCATGCTGCAGTGAAAAAATATGATCGGAGATCACACACACACACAATATCTCCCAGGTGGCCAAATTGTCTTCTGGCCAATAATCCTCTCTGCATTGTGTCGGCCCCCGCTCCCGCGGCCCCGGGCTCCTGCGTCTCCGAGTCGGGCACACAGCTTCTTCCTGGCAACACAAAGAGAACTTCTGTCATCGCCGTGACAATGGCAGTGTAGGATGATTGGCAGATTATGAAACGGACCAATGGCAAAGCAGGGCAGGGTTGCCAAGTGATCGAGAAGCTTCTGGACCTCCAGTTTTTGACCTCAGGTCAGTTTCTCAGGGGAACAAAGTGACTTTTGGCCAGCGATTCCATAAAACGCAACACTACGTCATGTTCTCCGTACGTCTTTCTAGGAAGGCCAGACACATCTAGATCTCACTAACCCACCCGTTCACATACTGTATGTTTGATTAATAAATATTCATACCCTGCTGTCGCTTGATGGATGACGAGCGAGTGGAAGCTATACGCTGAAGCTCAGAGAGTCGGAGGCGAGGGTGGTGCAGGATGGAGGATAGAAAGCCTCTTTTCTTGAAGTGGCACTTGATAGATGAGCAAACATCCTCACAAACCTTCAACACTTCGATTGAAAACACTTCATATTCATATTCAACAACACTTTCCGTTAAGTGCAAGTTTAACTTTCAGCTTTTCGAAACGTTTGTCAATGACTCGTTACCAGAGCTACAGATTTGAGCTGCTGTATGGCAGCACTGAGGTTAACGGTAATGACTCAGACTGCTTTATTCTGCTAATATGTGTTGAGTTGAAATTATGAATCTGCATTTTAATGAGCAGCAGTGAGCATCATGCGTGCCAGTCTGTCCCACCCCGTGCCCATCTGTTGTGCGCCAAATCATCTTTCCTCTCGTTTTAGAGGCCATTTGGAGTGAAAATCTCAGACGAGGCTATCGAGCGGAGAGTGTGTGTGTGTGTGTACGTGAAGGCAGAGTAGTGGGAGGGCAGAGGACTTTATTCATCTGGAGTGCGGGTGGCCGTGGGAGATCGCAGGTCGCTCGACTGCCATTAATCACGGCCGACGGCGCTCTGGTCTTATATCTGCATGTGAAAGGAAACGCACACATTGTTTATGCTTTGACTGGTGCCATTATTTCAGTCCTGTGAGAGAAGTTTACTCCGGACATCATAAATGAAATGGGAACAATCGGTTTTCTCCTCGAGTGAGTGAGTGATGATATCAGCACACTGAGGCCTGTTAACACTGACAGGAGATCGTTCGCTCTAAACACTGAAAACTGGTCTGAGCTTGTCATCATCGCTCGGTTTTTATTGCTATATAATAAGTGCTTTGGGTCTGAAACATATCCAGATAGCCACAGACATTTCCTGCCTGTTCTCTATCCTCTGTCTATCCTGATTTAAACCATATACAGTAGATGTTTACTGAATAATGAGCATTGATGAGCATTTATGCAATAACGGTAACTATTACCATTTATCTGAATATAAGTAGGTGACGAAGCTTTCAAAACAGATGCAGCATCATCCCGCTCTCCTAACAAGTGCTCTGAGAAAAGCAGCATAGTTTATATGCTTTTGGATTGTGTCAGAAATGGTTTGGTAGCAGATTATTAATACACATCATGTGTGATGTCTCTTATATATGTGTATGTGTAGTCTGCATGACCCTGTGAATTGGCCCTGGGCGACAAATAAAGTGTTTGCAAGTTGAAATGTAGTGATTTTCCAGAATCACAGCCGGCTTTAGCTGTGTTTGAACACTGTATGAATACTTCTGGCATTTCCATCTCGTGATCGTAGTGTGTCATGTGAAGACAACTTAGAAACCGGAGCTTCCAGACTGAGATACATCTGTAAAGATCTGTAAACCATCTCCATATGGTTTGAGTCAGATTTTTTCTTTTTGCCATTCAGACTTTCAGAAACCCATCTGGATAATAACTGGATATGCAATTGCAGTTTTGCTGTCAGATTATGAGGAAATGTCCTCACACATTTTTTTGATCCAAGTGAGAAAAACAGCTTAGAAATCATACAAAAATAAGTGTTTTGAGAATGTAAAAATGTCCTGTGTGAGAGGTTCAGGGGATAGAAAATCGAGTCTGTACAGTAGAAAAACCATAACGCCTATAGAATGAACCCATAAAACATTTTGTTCTCTCCCCATTGTTCTCTTTTCCTCGTTAACTGTATTTTGACATTCTGCTTTTCTTTTTAGTATTTTCAGAAACACACCACTGACTGTGTGAATTTATTCAGTCACATTTTGTTGCTTTTAAAAGGAAATACAAACATAGCAGGATTTATGCATTCCTTTCACAATCGTACGTCATATATCTGAAATGGAAAAAAATAATTCTTCATTCAGAGCTCTGCTGGGTGAAATAGTTCATTTGCACAATGTTCCCAGCTGGGATTAACATGACCTCTTGCTTCCACAGAAATAAATATAAGTGCAAGACCTTCTGGAAATTTTTGTTTCCATGTAGCAGGCAAACCGCTTGTATTGTGTTGATTTCCACAAGCAGCAGAGGGGTTTTATCTCACATGTCAAACTCTGTCTCTGTGTGTGTGTCAGGGGTGATGTCCGACAGGCAGTTCGGGACTCAGTTTGTGTGCAGCGTGGTGGCGTCTCACGTCAGTCACCTGCCCTCCACCAGCCTCAGCTTCATCTGGATCGCTCCTCCGCCCGGCACCGGCTGCGTCAATTTCATGTGAGTCACGCACGACATACACAGTTCATACAGACCTCACGGCTCTGTTTCAGGCTTGAGGAACAACTCACAGAAAATCTGACATCATGAGGCAGATTCTTCACGTGTGAGTGAATGCGGAGGCTCACCTGAGAGAGCGCTGTGTTTGCATAAAACATGCCAAGAAAAAACAAACCCTTCTCTGATGTAGGTTTGCAATAAACATGAGTGCATTTTTAGAACAACGGAAGAATAAGTGTAATTGTAACTGTAAAAAAAGCTTATTAGTTTAACAGTGAGTTTCCATACAGTATACAGGGAAAAACATCTCACCAGATATTTCATGTAATTTTACAGTTTTCAGAATTAATGACAATTTACTGTTAAAAACTGTAAACTGATATTCCCAGAATTCCCTGCTTGACACTCAACATTTGAATGAATTTTGCTTAAAAATTAAATTTTTAATTTTTTTTTTATTATCCATACACCATACATCAATGGACAGATTATTTATTTCTGATGATACAGAAATCTCAGTTTCGAAAAATATTGACCCTTAAAAATGTGACCCATATTGATTTCTACACAACAAAAACTGCATTTTTTCATCAGACTGCTGTATTTGTTTATATGGCTGTGAATGAACATCTTCAATGCATTTTGACTGGAATACTATTTCCTAAAGAAACAGGCAAGATTGAACCCGATGCCCTCATGATTCCTGTACTTCCAGCAGCACACCTGAACACAAAAGAACATGTGCAGGAATTACTGCACTAGGAAAAGTGCACTCAGTATAATGACAGACCGCTGAGACATGTCTTGTTTTGTGCTTTAATTCCACACAAAGGCAAAGGCACTTCACGTCTGTTCAAGCAGACTTATATATCCGCCTGATCTCACTGATTTACCTGCTCATACAGAGGTGAACAATCATTGCTAACAGTGCTGAGGTGTATGTTTGGGGTTTACTACTACAGCACACACATTCCGGCGTGTCTTACAAAAATGTCCTGTGGTAAACCTGTGGTATTTTAGCAGCACAACATAAATTTACCACACAACAATTGAGCAGATCTAAATATGACAGGATAACCACAGCTTCTTCTGTTGTACAGTATCAATCAAGTAATCACTTTTATTTCTCTAGCGCTTTTAACAATACAGATTGTAGCAAAGCACTGAACATTATCAAATAGAAGAACAG
>JAUCMU010000146.1:58743-81685 GCA_032275025.1 Enteromius treurensis
TGATTACCAATAAACTGCATAAACATCAGAATGCAACAAAAACATCAAATGCATAAAAAAAGCATAATGGGGAACAAGGTACTTATTTTGTTTACTCCCTAATGCATGTAGATAAAATCATATTGAATAGTTTGTATAGGAACTTAACTACTAAAAAAGATAAGCTAATTTAAGATAAAGCTGGCTAACCCAAACATCAAAACACAAAAAACTTCACTTTTTACAGGGTCACATAGACCATCGGCGGAAAAATGCTTTTAGTGATGTCACTACGTTAAGTTTCACTAATACCGTTTGTATCGTGTTCTAATCGGTTTATAAACGACATTACGATAATAGAGCAATAGGGGTCGGTGCTGTGGTTTAAATAAATCACAAAGATTGCATTTACGCTGCTTTGTTTAGTAAATTAGCATATAGCTTTGTTTAGTAGAAACGCTACTCAGACATGATTTATTTACTGTATACTGTCAATGTAGGAAAAAAATAACATTTAACATCTTAAATTAGCTCATCTTTTTTAGTCGTTAAGTTCCTATACAAACTATTCAATATGATTTTATCTACATGCATTAGGGAGTAAACAAAATAAGTACCTTCGAAATTGTACCATACAATATCATATATTGAATACATAGCACTGGAAACACAAAGACTTTTAAAAATTAAATTACCTGCTTCTGGTCCGACATAATGGTTCCGTAAAACCTGTCTTGTCCTCATCCTACTACATGTTTAAACAAGAGTGAAAGTGATTAAACAAATGACCAATCACAGGTGGGAAGACAAAAGTCATTGCCCTGCCCTCAAAGTGTCAAAAGTAAACTCGAGCGAGCGTGTGTTGAGTCGTCGTGCGAGCGCTCATTTGCAGTTGTTGGCAGGCAGCAGGGGCTTGCGCCAGTATTAATTTCAGCCCCTAAATACTGTTCTACGCGCTCGCGGTGTACAAATGCGGGCTCGCGGGTGCACAGATGCGCTCTTGCATTATTATTTTCCTCTCGTGGGTCTGGTTTTGCGCGCTTGCTTCATTCGCATGCTCGTGGTTTTTGTGCGCGACTTTTGACTCTAATGATGAACATATTTAACATCATTTTGAACATAAATTACATTACTGTAATAATAAATTAATTACAAAGAGTGCTAATAATACTCATTGAGGAAAAGTAGATATTTGTTAGTAAGCTTGGTTAATTAGTATAGTTTTGAGAAGATCTGTAATGTTTTTTGATTTATTATTTGTTTTATTATAAAAAACTATTAACTATACTAATGTTAGTTATATACTGGAACCTATTTTATACCTTACAATCACTTTATTATTTGTTTGAATTATTTAGTTGTGAGAAGATCCTGTAAATTTTAATAATTTATTTTATTATAAATGTAAATGAATATAATTTGCTTTTATTACAGTTCTTTAAAAAAAAAAAATCGGAATCGACCAAGAAATTTGCAATCAGTGCATCTCTAGTGGACACAGTGGCAGGTTTATTAAACTGCTGTTACTTTAGGACCTATCGCTCAGATTCAATGTACTGACACACATCTGATATCAGTCCACTGTTTACAGTAATATCTGGCAGTGTTTCCATGAATACTGTAGAACCGAGAGTTTTATGTTTTAGCTATGTGTTTTCAGTCCTCTCTCTGTCTCTCTGGGAGCACATACAACCTGTCAGACAGCTCTCCTCTGACTCCAGCGCTGTACAATCACTCACACCTTTCAACTTAAAAAATATTCAAATGGCTTTGTTTGGCCAAGTGCTAATACTGATACTGTCCTGAGAGTCTTTCATTGCGAGCTTGAGCCCCTGAGCAACACCTGCTGTTGAAAAGTGTGTTTAAAACAGAAAGCAGAACTCATCACACTGGATACTTTAATACATCCATATACCTTATTATTATTATTATTATTATTATTATTACACTAGTGTTAGTGTCTTGAAGGTGATGTCAGCACAGGGTCAGAGCTTCATGTTTAACAAGGCAAACCTCTATAAGCTCTTGTCTTCCTCTATTTATCTTTATAGCCACTTTAAAGCTGTAAAAAGGGTGTCGTGTGTTAATTCTTGTCATGGCAGCAGTGAAGTGGCCCTGCAGGATTTCATTCACGCACAAACACTGTGAGCCGTGACGTAAGAGCAGATGTGTGAGGCAGCAGTGCAATAGTTCTGATCTTTATATTGCAGTTATCATACAGTGTACAGTAATGCATCTGCTGCTGCTGCTTGTTTGTGATCTGATGTAATGCGTCTGCTTCAGGCCTGACTCTGCTGATACCCTATCTGATCGCCAACAAGAAGAAATGGAAGGACTGTAAGATCCGCGTCTTCATCGGAGGCAAGATCAACCGAATCGACCACGACCGCAGAGCGTACGTACTACACACACAGTCCAGCGGTTAATGCTGTGATCCGATGAGGCGGACTGGATGGTGTTCGTATGCCAGCTCTCTCTCTCTAGCTCTGAATGCACATGGAGGTATTGTGTGTGAGAGACAAATGCTTCCCATTGTCCTCCGCAGCTGCTGCCAGAGCTTTTGTTAGCTATAATTAGACGTGTTCCAGCAGCGGGGTCTTCATAGAAAGCATGTTCAGCTGCACATGTGTAGCTTCATGGGTCTGAAGTCGTGATCATGCGTACAGCCCCTCTGAGCAAACTGAGTGTTCTTCTGGTTGCTGAGGAGGCAGTGGACAAAATATTGCATGCATTATTTATTGTTGTCTGATAAATATGTAATGAGACTTTGTTCTGTCCTCAGCATGGCCACATTGCTCAGCAAGTTCAGGATCGATTTCTCTGACATCACGGTCCTGGGTGACGTCAACACAAAACCCAAGTCAGAGGGGTATGAACTACACCACACTAATCTCATGACATGAACCCAACACTGCTTCAAGATGTTTGAGGGCTAGTTTTTGTTCATTTGTAAGCTACTATCATAGAATCATGATGTATTGCTGAATGGATTTTCTTAGAAATAAATTAGAATTGACTTAGTTGTTTAGTTTAAACCACGTTTGGACGGTGCACTGACAAAATGCCTGGCAGATCTTTAGAAAGCCCCTGGACAAGTGTTCACTTCCAGTCTCTCAGATCCCAGACATCAGTAATCAATAGAAACCGCTCTGACTCCACTTCAGTCTTCCCAGTGCTGACCTCTTGTGTTTGTCGTTCAGCTTGACAGAGTTTGCTCAGATGATCGAGCCATATAAGCTGAGAGAAGATGACATGGAGCAGGAAGCTGCTGAGAAGCTGAAGAGCGAAGAGCCCTGGAGGATCACAGACAATGAGCTGGAGCTCTACAAAGCCAAGGTCTCAACTCCTCCGGTCATTCATTCATGAGACGTTTAAAACACAATAGATCACACGAACAGAGTGTTTTTGCAGTGTTTGGAGCCATAGAGAGCTTTCATTCTGCAGAATTGTTTGTCTTCACCGTCAGTAAGCTTCAGTGAATGAGCGAGTGTCTGTTTCTGGTTGTGAAGCATAAGCACACAAAGGGACTCATCTATTACCGAATAAACCTACTGTATAAATGATTCGTTCTTATTTAACATAAGAAACCACAAAACATTATAGTTTCAATACTTGTGTAACAAAATGGTCCAGCAGGAAACAAAAAATCCGTGGACCTCTCAGATGATCCCTGATGATAACCAGGAGCGTGTTCTGCTCTCAGTCTGGTCTTCATCACACACTGATGAGCGGTTTAGAAGAGTATTATTCAGTGTTGTGCTCACAGCAGCCTTTAATGATAGTGTAGATGTTGTTTAATCAGAACATGCAGTGCGACGTAAAGTAACACCGTGAGCTACTATTAGAACTACACTCCTCGCTGGAAACAGAATCAATTATACATTAGACTTTATTGACCTTCAAGTTGAAAATCATACATCTCTAATGTAAACTCTTTAAAACCAGTGAAATCTTAAACCGCTCTCTGAACTGAAAATTCATTTTTCATTTGAGTAATGGGTTAGAAAAGAGCATAAAGTTGGCTTTGTCAAAGGACCCAAACTAGAGCCCTGTGGTACCCCACAAGTGTTTTGTCGATGAGCACAGAATACTTGTTGTTGAGTGTGTAGCAGAACAAGAGCAGCGCTTCATTCTCACCGAGCTCATGTTAGACTCTCTTTCTGCTAATATTCTGAAAACACTGCAGCCGTAATGACATTTTTCAAAAGTTATGAGCATTCTATCTAGTCTTGTTCTTGACTTGGATTGCAGCATCTACACACCATCATTTCACTCCAGAGTGTTTCCTGAGCTGATAACAGACACAGCAGCTTACTGATTGGTTTGTTTCCTCAGAGCAATCGTCAGATCCGACTGAACGAGCTGCTGAAGGAGCACTCGAGCACAGCCAACCTCATCGTCATGTAAGAGACTCTTAAAGACGCTCAAACTTTTTTTAAAATCCAAAAATAAAGAATTCTCCTGGGATGATTGAAAATGTTTAGTCATACATTAAGTTGAAAAACTGTCTATAATTGTGAATGTCAGTCTTGTTTTTAAAACTGTATTAGAGATGTATATTTTTGGCTATGTAGTTGTTTTGAAAAGATTGGTTGTTGGCATGGTGTTAAACCATAAATAAATGAATAATCCTAAAGATGGTCACTTGCTGCCACCTGCTGGTGCAGTGAGAGATCAGCTCAGTGAGGTGATGTGTGAGAGGTGTTTCCAGCCTGCTCTGACCTCTGTGTGTGTGTATGTGTGACAGGAGCATGCCGCTGGCCAGGAAAGGAGCCGTCTCCAGCGCTCTGTACATGGCCTGGCTGGACACACTATCCAAAGACCTGCCGCCCATCCTCTTGGTGCGTGGGAACCATCAGAGCGTCCTCACCTTCTACTCGTAGAGCGCTCTCAGACGAGCTCAGCACCTCAGACTGATGATGATGTTGACGATGATAGACGTTTCTGGACAGAGCTGACCGAGCGGACTCCTTCCACGCTGCCGCGGCGCTCCAGGGCGGTCTGGCGGTCTATATTGTCCTCCGAGCACACGTTGTTACACTGATTGTTGTTATCATTATTATCATTACTATGACTGTCACAACCTTTTGAGTTGTGGATTAGTTTTTTTTTTTTTTCCCCTCTTTTTAATTTGCTCTCGATGAAGCAATAATCACCTCATTTCTTATTTTCTCACTTTGAAGAAAAACACGATTCTTTGCAACACTTTTTATAGCCTTGTGGATGTGCCTTCCTGTGCAATCAGATTAAATTCTTACACTTTTCCCTGACTGCTGATTTCTAACGAAGTAGATGTAGGCTGCTCGTTTTTATTGGGTTTTAAATGTAAATCTTCCTTGATTTTATCACATTTTAATGCGAGTGGACTGAAGACTCCACTTTTTTGCTGTTTTGTAGGCAGAGTTTTGTTTTTTCTTCAGTTTTACGTCTTCCTTTAAGCATTGAATGAGTGGTGGAGTTTAGCACAAGTTCGATGGTCGACCTGAACTACAGGGTGATTACAATCATCTATCGAGTAGTCTGATGTAAGTTTAACAGAACTATATTAGTTTTCCCGAGCGAATGGCTGTGGTGTGACGGAGAGAGACTGATGAGTGCGTCTGTCTGAAGGAGACGAGCGGTCCGATCACAAACAACCAAATAAACCCCAGATCCTGCTACAGACCAGACCTTTGCCTTAACAGATGATCGTCTGACGGTCTTCAAGCCATACTGGCTCGTAGAACGTGCTCCTGACCGGAAGTCCTCCTGTCTTCTGCGGTCTGGAAGTGTTCGTGGGTCAGTACATTTCACCGAGGTTGTGTGTGTGTGTGTAAGAATGTATTGGGATGTGTTCTCTATGCAGATGGACTGAGATCGTGTCTCTAAACTCAGGATTGAGAAAACACATGCGGATTCGCTCTGTTCTGTTCCTGAATGTTTGTCCGGTCGACTCTTGTGGTTGAATGCTGGGATGTTTATCGTACGGCCCATCCTGCCTTAGTTTGAACGCACCCAGGTCTTTGGTTTCTGACACTAGTTTTGCTCACAGGCTCGTCTGTGTACCTGAGAAATGCTCCACGTGACAAAGTTTAGAATGAATATATTATTCATATTTATAGTTCTCAATATAAACTAGTATTTAACGTACTGTGTGCGCCGCATGTGTTTGGTTTGAAGTGGGTGACGTTAGTGACACTGACGGTTCGATCTTGCCTGTTCTGTGTTTGTGTGTTCACCTGAATCACGACTCGACTATCAGCGATACGATACTTGTATATTGTAGTTAGTGATGGAGAAGGGAGAGTGTTTCTCACTGATCTCGCTCTCTTGTTTCTGGCGTTCCTCATCCCGCGGATTGTGTTGCCAAAGTCTGTTTGACGTTCTCTCGTTAGCTTACTGCTGCGTGTCCAAACACATCCAGGTCCAGCTCTAGTTCACACTATACTTCCTACTAACGTGTAAATATCTTTAACCTAACCGCATTAATCAAAGGAGTGGAATAATAACTTCAAATTAATATGGTGAGAAATATTTATTTCAGGGTTTTTTTTCTTTCTCTCCTCTGTTACAGTAGTTTTATGTGAATTTTTATTATTATTATTTTTTAGTTGTTTGGGTTTAGTCTGCAGATTCTCATCTTTGGTCTCCGTTTTCAGTGTTTGGTCACATTTCTATCTTTTATATGCCTTTTAAAGATGACAGTGCTGAGTTTTCTGCTGGATCTGATCGACTGATTGTTCTGGAACAGTAATGTTTTGATATCTTGTACTGTTATTTGTCACATGTATGCTTTTTTCTAACATTTTAACGGTTAAGGGTATCAATGCTTTGTACATCTTTATTGCAATATATAATAAACAGAAATGATAATCAGTTGCTGTTTCCGTGTCTGATGATGATGATGCGCTCAAGTGTCTGAAGCACTAACTAGTAACTACCACAGGTTACTATTTGTGTGAAATAACTTAAAATTGGGGAGCCTTGCATAATAATAATGCTAATTTTATATAGTGCCTTTCCCAAGCTCAAGGACGCCGGAAGACAAATCTTGAAATGTCTTCTTTTAAATGAACCAATTCAACACGAAATCAAATACATCCTGAGGTAATCAGTGAAGACAGCATTTCTCTGTAAAGGTGCGTCCAAGAAAACATAAGTTTATTAATACATATTTTTTTTCATAACTTTCAGGACACTTCTGCCTGTGCATTTTGGCAAACTTGACACGTGTGCTTGAGCGAGGAATATAAGGCTCATTTCTATCATATAAGCTTGTGCTTAGTTGAACAATGACTGAATGAACGACTGGAAAAGTCTTTAGTGGGTGGCAGCCTGTTAAACACCTTCTAAACATCTCAGTTTAACACATTATAATTATTGCATAAAATCTGCTTCCAGAACTGTCTGTAACCAGAGGAAAAAAAAATCTTATGATGCATCACCTCTCAAAGCAAAAAAAAAAATGAAATTGAACAAACCAGAAGTAGAAATATCTGCAGAACGGATATCAATTCGATTTCACTGTAAATCACAGATGTGTCGTCTCCAAGAAAGAAAAAAAAAAAAACAGCCTATGAAACGTGTTCATAGAGGGATGTGTTCTGATGTCTGGATTTTGAAAAACACAAAGAGATGTTAACATTTTGGTAGGCTCATTAAAATACTCCCTGGCAGACACGTCTCTTTCGGACAGTTTCTTTTTTTTTTCTTAAGATGCAGCACCTCTGCACGAAAGACAGCATTATATTGCGTGTCATACTCCGTATGCTGTTGCAAAAACGGCAAGAGCCAAAACATTGGAGACATCTGTCCTAAAACAGATACTTTGGCAAAACCTGCTCTGCAACTTTTACCTGCGCTCTCCGTGTGAATGATGGAGAGATTCACACCTTCATCAACACCCCCCAAACCTCCACCCCCTGCGGCTGGAGTCAGTTCAGTGTCCTTACTGTTGTTTAATGTAACGCAAGACAGACACACACTTCACAATAATAACAGTATCATCATGCAGATCATTTTGAGCTTCTTATAGTGTTCAAATGCTGATCTTATCTGAACATGCAGTGAGCACACTCTTGATGAATATCACAGATGACACCGATGTTTTTGTTTCATTGATCATTTTTAAATATTTTGCTGTAGGTCTAATAATAACCATGAATGTTTTTCCGTTTACAAAAGCCCAGCCTTTTCTTGATATCTTGAGTGCACACACAAATAAGGGTAGACCATTATATTTCCAAATAAAGTATTAGTCTTCTCTATGAGCAAAACTGATGAAATAAATGTAGTATTACATGAAAAACATTAACCTTTAGAAAGCGTCTGTGTTCACGGTGCTGCTCGCGTCAAAAGCGCTTTAAATCATAATCATATTATTGTCTCTAAGATTGTATATATGGTGAAAAAAAAAGACGAGTTACCTCTCAAACATGTGTAACCCTAAGGAAGTAAAAGAGACTAATAATAGTTGCCCCCCCATTTAAATGCTGAAATTGATTTAATTCTGAAGTGTCATTTCTGTTACAGGTTAGTGGTATTCTTGTGCGGAGTAAAATTATTGGCTGTTAGACTAAGATTGGTCAGCAGGGGGCACCCGTGCGAAAAGGTAGGCGTCAGTTTCATTATGAAGAAGTAGATCAGTGCATTGTGAACTGCGCACAAGATGCAACAGATGCGAGCTGTGTTAAACCCCTGTTTTATTCTATTTTTTCTGAACAGGTGAGCTAATAATAAGTACTCGAATAACACTAAACAGTATACAGAGTTAACATCAAGTGGAAGTTTTGAACTAAGTCATTGGAAATGGTTAGTTTGACCGTGATTAAGAACGTTAGATCTAAAATGGCGGATGAGCGTGCAGTCAAAGGGTAACTTTAAACGTGATCGGTTTATAAATGGTTGAAGAAAGTAGGCAGGACAATAAATGTGTTGCTCCAAGGAAGGACATCGCATCTTTCTTTAAAAAGTATAACACATGCATATCTTAATTTGATGTTGCTATAATACATTTAAAGTTGAAGTGTATTCGGTCTAAATGTGTTCTGTAGAGAGAGTTGTTCAGTCAGTAATGCGTATAGGCTCTATAATGCGTATTTTCCTCTTATAAAAGTTTATTCTTGAAGGAGTACAATACTCCTTCAAGAATAAACACTATTCAAACGGTTTTAAATGTTTATTTTATTTGTGTTCATTCACAATAAAACAGTTGCGCTTTTGTAAATAAAGGAAACTAATTGCAGGCCGCTTTCTCAAGAGCACATCACAACAATTGACTGAAATTCTGCAGAGAAGCTGCTACTTGGTGCATTTTTTTTTCTTTCGTTTTGTAAATTCATTTTGTTAGAATTTTTTGCCATATATGTGCCCATTCATATCTTTTAGGCTGTACATAGCTAGGTTTTTCTCTGTTCGCACAAGCTCTGCTCGTGATGTGATGTGAATCACCTTCTGATGTTTGTGCTGCTTTTTACTTGAAGAAAATTAATACCTGGAAACAAATTTAGGTATTTTTAATGGTTTACAGCAACGTATTAATTCAAATTTCATTGTAGTTTAACATAATCTTTGTCGGTTAATAGCTAATGGCTTAAGGACCATTAAGAGAAATAAAATAACCAAAATGAATCCTATTTGTATTATTAATGCAATATACTTAAAGTTCATCAGACAAATAATAATAATAACACAACTTCACCTGCTTATGAATAGCCTGCCTGATGATGAATTATCTCAATAGTCTATAACAAAGCATGAAAACTCATTAAACTTGTTAAAATATATTTATGAAGGCATATAGCCTACAAATGAATGTTTGTTTTTTCCCCAACTGATGAGGAACAGGCTATTAGCATTTAATTTGCGCAGTAGGTGAAGTTATGTATGGAAACAGCTCAAGGGCAAAATTCGTTTTTTAAGGATGATGTCGCCACGCACACAATTTTGAAATTAACTTTCTGAAATGTTATTTAAATTATTTTTCTAATGATTTCAGGATGTTATATTATAATGTTATTGTTGTTTTATTAGGTTATTTTATCTCTATTTATCAGTTTGGAAACCTTGCGGTTTAAGTTAGTTGATTTAAAGGCCACCTACTGTATTACAGTGTAAGTCTGCTTTATGATATTTCTAGCAGATGGTAATTTATATTAAACATGCCAGAATCATCTGTGCTCTCATACTGGACTCAATCCAGTGGAGAAGAATGAAGTGTTTTGCAATAAGACTGTATTTGTTTTTATACGCTTGTTCTATATAGATAATTGTGTGAATGTGTTAACATTATGAAGTAAACATGATTTATGAGGACACTCAGATTAATCTGAAAAGCTTAAAAAAAGTTTTATTGAAATAAAAAAAAGGGCAAAAGTTTTCTATGAGGGTTAAGTAATGGTAAATATGACCTAACCCTACCCTAACCCTAACCCGTGTGTGAGAACACATCACATGTTGGTCATGTACTTAAAGCAAGACGACACCGGCTGTGTCCAGAATCAGCCCTTTACTCTCAAACAGGCCACTATTTGAGGGCGCAGACATTTCTAGTGGTGTTTGAAAGCACTCATTCACTCTCATCATGCACAAAAAACAAGTGTACAACTGATGTACATTCAGCAGCTGGAGAATACCCATAATGCACTGCAAGTCCCCACTGAATGAATCGCTGCATCCATTTATAATACAGCATAGCATAACACAGGTATAAATTCAGTGTACACTGTTAAACTGGTTTTAATTGGGTTTATACATCATTTCCAGTTCAAGATAAATCCTCCTGCTGGAACTGCTCTTTGCCAGATGATTGTTAAACAGCAGCACTAACTATTCAAAGACGTCTGAATCCACTCACTCGTTGTCATTCACTCCTTCAAGTGAACAGAATTAGTTGTCTAGTGTAGGGTATGGGAGATGATTTCAGATACAGCCAGGGACCTCTGAGAGATGGTCAGTTCTCTTCTGAAGCTCAATTGTAGGTTATTTTCTGAAGCTCATATGTTGGTACTCTTTTGAAGCTCGGGTGTCGGTTCTTTTCGGAAACTCGGGTGTCAGTTCTCTTCTGAAACTCAGGTGTTGGTTGGCTGTAGTTCCCAGCAGTTCGGGCTCTACAGGAGTGTAATGTGGAGGGTCATGTGTAGCTCTGGAGCAGGTCTCTCCTCTTTATGCAGGTGTCTAGAGCGAGCAGAACTTATGTGCATTATGTAGTGTCTGTTCAACGGTGTTCTGTGTGTGCAGTGCAGGTAACTGATACGCTCCCACTGTCTGATCTGGAAGAACCCATTCCGGTTACCGCCTCTGATGGTGTACATGATGTCAGACGCTCCGACAGCGGGCAGCAGCTCCAGGATGGCTTCAGTTGGTTTGAGCTGTGAGAGATTGAGGAGTAATCTCAGCGGCTGGTCCACGGACACACTGGCCAGACTCACTCCCTCCTGAAGATTATAGAACTATCATTAGCTGACATCCACACGCAACATTGAGAAGAAACGACTGGTCAAACTCATCCTAAATTACATGTTCTTTTACCAGGGTGAGGTTTGAAGAGTGTCTTCTCCTGACACTTTTCTTCTGCTGTCCGTTCATTTTGCAGCCATTGCAGGTTCCAGGAGACAGATTGTTTTCCTCTTCTGGTTCAAGCCCAGCACCCCCAAAGCTAGCAGCAGATACACAGTGTCTGTAGGAACAAGCACTCATTTACTCTCTGGACAGAAGACATTAATAAATCACACCACATGGTTGCTAATGTGAACTTAAAGTTCCCCTTTGAGCCCTGACTACTGTTAGGCTCATTAATCAAAACATTTAGTTTTTTTGTCAGAGCTGGAGTTAAACTCTGCAGTGCATCAGTCCTCCTGGGTAAGATTTGACAAACCCTAGTCTACAATCACGACAGGTTTTTCCTTTTTCCTGTATTGATGATTTTGAGAAGTACAAAATACATTAATTGCTTTCACTGTTGTAAAATAGTATTTTTACTACATTACACAAAAACATACTATAAAAAAAAATCAGTAAATTATATGAAGTAAAGAAAACAGAGTCTTTACTTGATGTAAAATAAATATAATTGGTCTATTTCTGTGGATTAAAGAATTATTCAGCCAGGTTTCATTAGATCTGTGCAACAAGCATATAGTTGAGGAATGTATACAGTATAATGAAATACACGATTGGCACTATCTGTACTGTTCATCACACAGTGACTGTGACCTCTCACCCCTGTCCCGCTCTGTAATACCCCGCTGGACACCCGCACATGAATCCTCCCGGTGTGTTTGAGCAGCCGTATCTGCAGGGACTCGTGGAGGACACACACTCATCCACATCCTCACAGCTGGTGGACACTGGGTCAAAGGTGAAGGCAGACGGACAGCCACACTTAAAACTGCCCAGTGTGTTAAAACACGAAGCTGACCCACAGCTGCTCGAGCTCAAGCACTCATTGTCATCTTCAGCAGAGAAGAAGCAGAAACAATCAACCCTGTGAGCACCACTGAAACACAGCCTTGAGCTCAGATACTACCCAAACCCTGGAAATATACCAATAGAGAAGATGTGTGTGTGTGTGTGTGTGAGAGAGACAGAAAGAGAGAGAGTGTGAGTGTGTGTTTGTTTTGCTATTCTTCTGAGGACCAATTATTAAGACGCAACCAGCTCTGTGAGAACATTTTGGTCGGTCAAGGGAAATAAATTATTAAAAAAGCTAAATGAAATTTATCTTAAAATCTAAAACTGCAGAAAGGTTTGTGCGATGGGTACTGTAGGTTTAGGGTTGGTGTAGGGCCAGAACAATATTGTTGGGTCAGTATAAAAACATTAGAAGTCTATCAAAATCCTCACAAATATAGCAAAACAAAACGTGTGTGTGTGTGTTTGTGTACTGACCCACACACTGGTTCCAGTGCTGGTGTGGTGTGTGTGTGTGTGTGCACTTGTACAGCTAGAGTTTTGTCCGGTCCTCACTTTCTGAGAGCCGTTTAAAGTCCTGTTTGAGGGTCCAGACTTGGTTTTAGGGTCAGGTTATAATTGGGTAAAGGGTAGTTTTAGGGTCAGGGTTTAGGTAAAGCACTTAGTTCTGATGGGTAGGGTTAGGGTCAGGAGCTACAGATTACATTGAGTCAATGTATGTCCTCACAAATATAGATATACTTGTAAGTGAGTGTGTGTGTGTTACAGCTTTCTAACATATGTAAGAATCAGGGAATGGGCAAAAATGCATTATAATAAGCCACAGCTAACTGAGTAATAACAGTATAATAAAAAAACATAGTCATGTCAGGTTGTTACATTTTTTAATAGAATTCCTTTAAGTTGTCTTCCTCTCGTCATTCTTCCCTTACGTTCTTCTTCTTTTCTCATTATCTACATGTTTCTGTACAGACGTGCACTGGAGCAGAATAATGCCGTCACTAACAGAACAAGCTCAATCATCTCTTCGTCCATGGCCAATCAAACAGCTCTAACGTGTTTATTAGCGGTCAGTCTATGGTGTGAGTGAATCACTGATCCTCTGTCCTCCTGCAGGTCTTCAGCTCTTCATGTGTGTGTTTGCTGTGGATGTCTGGACACACAGTGTTGATTTGTTAGTGAAGACTTCATTAGCATTGCTGTAGTCCGAACAGCTGATCCTGACACTAACAGCTACTGTGTGACAGCCGAGAGCCAGTGAACTTCTGTTGACTATATCTGATGATCAGAAAGAGTGAAGACAGTACGGTCTTTGGTGAAGAACCAAAGACAGTAGATTATGTGAGAATCGATGGTAATGCAGTCAGAGAAACACATTTGGAGTGATGGATTGGGTTCTTGAGCTGTGTGGCTCCGTCCCTACACCTCCGTCTTGACTGAAGCATGATGTCCTCAGAGCTCGTCATGACACAGTCAGCTGGCCATCTGTGAGAAACACACTGAATCTGAGTCTGACCGCTGATACTGGGCTGCTCGTCCACTCAAATCAGAGATACAGCAGGACCATAAAACATCAGATCAGTCAGATCTGCCATTGAGGTTGCTTTGTTGGTTTCGTACATGAAGTGTACTGTATGTGCCTTTCGTAGACAAAGTCAAATGATATTTAACGATCACAGATGGAAATTTTGCCCATACCATTCACCTCCAGAATTTCACAGTGTTTAACAGGAAGCTGCTTACAATACAGCAAGCAGGGCGGTTTTAAATGTGTTATGCTAGACCAAACACGTATGAAAATAACTACACATATTTTTATCTTCCTTGACACCAGACTTTGTGTGAGTAAGAGCATTAAGCATATTAAATGAAGCACATTACCGTGTTTTTCCTCTAATGTTGCCATATTAGCGAACAAGCCGTCTGGGACTCGTTTCATAAATATTGAAGTGCTTTGCTCCAACGTAACCTCCTGCTCTTCATTATGCTCAATGTTTTATTCATAAATCCCATTTCCAAATTTGTCTTTACCAAGCCCTGAAAGACGAATGTGATTTTGTTGTTTTTGTTTTTTTCCCCTTCAACATCTCTCCCTCTCTCCCTTTTGCAGTTTGTTATTTATTCATGAGATGTTGTTTGGTTATTCATGAGAGCAGAAGCATAAATGCCTCACAACCATAAATGCTTTCGGTGTCATCGACAGAACCTGAAACAACAGTCCAGTAAAACTCCTTCTGCTGACTCCATGCCAAAATGTGCTTTCCTAAAACAAGCAATGTTACATAGTAAATGAAAACAATGCAATATTTATAAGCACTTCATCTTCCTATCTATTATAGTTAAAGTGATTCTGCACACACTGATTAACTTGTTCTAGAGTTTGGTTTGGTTTAGTTCTAGGGTAGTACGTGGCTCACAAATCAAGTCAGTTGTTTAGTTCCTGAAGGATTCAGCCATGAATGCATCAGTTAAATTAGCAAATTAAGGATTCGCTTATTAAGACAGTGATTTTTGCTACCTATTTGTTTTACTGTAGGTATTACTTTCATTGTTATGTAGTCAGTAGTCTAATACGCAGTGTACAGTAAATGCATTCATGCCATCCCTGAGCATCGTCTGTGTTAATACACATCTAATGCCACTTCTGCAGGGCTTTTGTTGTTATCGTTTTCGTTTGATTGGTATCAGCCACACAGAGTCTTGTTGTTTGCATTCACATGTATTTACATCTATTTACTTAGTAGACACCTTATCCAAAGTGACTTGGGGAATACATAAAGCGATTAATCTTTAAGTGTCCCTATTATGCTTTTTCAAACATGATCGTTCGTGCAGTGTGTCATGCAGCTGTATGTGAACATAAACTATCTGCAAAGTTGTGACGGCGACAGTGCACGATAAATAAAGTTATTGTCTATCAAAAAAAAAAAAGGGTTTCGGCTCACATTCACCTAAACAAGTCGTCAGTAATTCAAATCTTTTTCTGTTACGCCACACGTCACAAAGTAACATATTTGCCTAATGCCCACCCATGTTCTACGCCGCGAACAACTTGCCCGCCCGTAAACACTACAATTTCCACGTGGATTACATCATGTCAAGAAGATGCTGTCATTCAGTTATGGTAATAAGCGTTTCGTTCTCCGACACACGCTGTATAGACCAATCATAAAGGACTGCTCCATCTGACCAGTCACAGCACTGAGGGCTCGCGGGAAGGAGGGGTTTAGACAGACTGATTCTTCAAACTGCTTCACACGAGTCTAAAGTGTTTTTTGACCTTGCATACATGTAAACCTGTTTTAAGAAACTCATAAAGCAATATTAGCCACCTTTAAAAAGGCATAGGGGCACTTTAAAGACACAGGAGGTGCTCGTAATACCAAGAATTGTTAAAAAAATGCAAGCTAGAAAGGGAAAGATGAAAGGAAAGAGAACAAAATTTATGATGAAGTCACATAGTGACGAAAGAGCTTGAAAACTGTCAGGGAATCAGCTTTCTGGGCCGGGTTGGAAGATCATTCCACCAGCCAGGAATGGTCAACAAAATTGTTCTGGAAACTGATTTTGAGCGCCCCATGAGCCGTCCCTCACTAGTGGAACTCAGACTATTAAGATGACATCATCTGTTTCAGTCAAAAGAAGAACTACTTTTTGCTTTCAATTTAATTTAATTATGTTACATTTAATGCTGGACATGGAATAGCATTGTTAGTCAGTAAACTAAATTGCTCTTGATCATAAGACATAAGGATGTGAGTCTGAAAGCAGTTTTTTTGATGAGCATCTTCATAAACCAGAGCCCGAAGGCAGCAACCTTTGTCGATATGTAGCTGTTTAGCTGTGTCCCATCAGTCCTCCTGTATTTTTGTCCCTTGGTTTTAATTTGCCTTGGTTTTTATCAGGTTTAGTTCTTGGATTTAGGTGTTGTTTTCTGATAAATACAGCTGCATGATCCTCTTACTCTCATTAAGGCTCTCTGTGGAACACTAATATTAAAAGTGCATTCATCAATAAATGGACAAAGAATCTGTCAAATGATGAAATGTAAAAGTCTAAAACGAGATTCTGTGGCAGACAGCAGATAACCAGCGGTGTTACATGCTCTTAATGGAGCTCCAGGACGAACTTTGCAGTTCTTTGACCTGAAAGCAAACAGCTATTCATGTCTGTAGAGGGAAGGAAAGCAGCACAAAACCTCCATCAGCGAATACTGTAGAGCAGAGCCGCGGGTCACCGTCAGAGTTACAGAACACAGAAGACTGAACCGTAGGAGCAGGTCTTTATCAGAGATGAGGTGAGATGTTGAGCGAGGAGGCTGTAAAAGCCCACAGCAGGTGTGTGTGTGTGTGTACACGAGAGCTGCTATTAATACACTGCGCTATGGCTGAATTATCCACATGCTCCACTGAAGCTTCTGTTGTATATGATTCTTTCTTTAATAAAAAAGAAAAAGAAAAGACTGATGACGAACACAAAGGTGAAGCACAACACTTCAAATAAAACAGGCCATCAAGCTATGAATGAAATCAATTAGAACTATTGGTCTCTTGTTGTGTTTTGCTCTATTTGAATATAACACAGTTTTCACACACTTTTCAACCCTAACCCTACTGTAAAACAGTCCAAGATAAACTCAAGGAAAGGAAACACGGGACCAAATATGGGCAGGGGCGGACACATGGGCATCAAAACACAGGACGAACTAAACACAGACTCTGACAGTAGCATCCCACTGGCTGACAAACATATAAGCAATCATCGCGCTAAACATCCATTGCTGACAATTCTGGATTTTCAGTCAAATACATGCTTATTTCACGGCTTATACACATACAATGTGCTTCACATGATTGTTCATATGTAGCCTACTTAAGTACTACTTCAGTGACAAGATGTAGTTAGGGTGTAGTTGTTGTGAGAACGGCATTGACAGCAGCAATGTTTGTCCTTTCCAACTTGTTTAAAATGCATGACCTGCCCAACTCTGAAACTTTCCCAGTAGTATATATGACTTGAGACCGCATCCATATCATTCCCAAAAAAAACGAAAACTTGTATTTATGAAAATTCAGAAAGCACATGAAGGCAGCATTAATTGTGTGAGCTTGATGAGGTAATGAGATACAGGTGATGAGTCCAGGCAAAGGATTATGGGGAATGTAGAGTGTCCTCTGGTGGAGCTCTTAGACAGTACAGCTAGAATCAATCATCACACATGATTACGTAGATATGTGTGTGTATGTGTGTGTGTGGTACAGGGATTTTTTGTTTTGTTTTTTTGTAGTGAATTGAAATATAACCAAAAGATTATCTCATTAGAAACCAAAGCTGTGGGATCAGAGGAAGTTCACAAATGATGTTTTTATAAATTAGTAAAATATTAGCAAAGTTTAGAACCTTTTTACTTTTTTTTATGGGGGGAGGGGGTGGCATTTTCTAGTATGTAATAATATTCTCAACATTAGCACAAAAGCATTTATACATTGTCCATTTTATTTCTGAAAAGTTTTTGTTTTTGGACACTTTTTATGTTACTATTGGTTTGAGAATGTTTAGAGGACATGCAGTTGTAGACTAACATTCACAAAACACTGAATTAACAAAAGTAATTTTGCTCCTGTAACATTCATCTAACTAATAAAACTCTGATTTTACTCATGGGATTGGCACCGTATTGTATATGATAATGTTAATTTATTTGGTCTTGGTGCAGCAGAGCAAGTGCAGAAACCTGCTAAAACATGCTGCAGTGAGCGTGAAAGAGATGCTGCTGCTGCTGCTGAACTTATCACATTCATTAAATAACCCCAATATAGCATACATAAATCTCCTCGTAGCAGATCTAGACAGGTGGAGCTGGGGAAGGTGGAGGGTTTCTGAAGTCTTCCAGCACTAGCCAAGAAGCTGAATGCTGAGTAGCGAGCTCCTTAGCTCAGCTGTGCCACTGATGATGATGTCGTGATGTCAGATTGAGTTTGACCTACACCAGGGATGGGCAACTGACGGCCTGCTGGGTCTTTTATTAAGTCACGTAAGGTTGCTTTCCGTTTAGAATGTTAATACTATCTCCAACCAGGAGAGGGCGCTCTAGCCGCTCCCCATATTAATTTCAGCACAGTAGGATGCGCACTAAACATTCACTAACATTAGCAAATAATAAATGGAAAACTGACCATGAAAACAGTATTTTCCAGTAAAGATGGTAAATAGATTATCTTTTGAACGAGTTCAAGGGGACACCCATATGTTTGGATTCGCCACCACTCCAGTGCTCAAACAGGGACACCAGAGTCAAAGGTAACATGCATTAGTCAAGAAAAGCCAAACAAATGTACAGGGGCCCTTTTTTATTAGTAGAAAACAGAAAAACTTAAGAGGACTTGAGTAAAAAAAATTTAAAAAAATTGTTCTTTCAAATGGTACCATAAAATAACCTGGTATCTGCAGGATTTTTAACATCACATTTAAGAACTGAAATGACCTGTTTAAAGATCTGCTCTTCAAATTTCAGCCTTTAAACAATTTTTGAGAAAAAAGATCAAAAGGATAAATTATTATATTAATTGGAACAATTATTATCGATTCATAGCTTTTTGTCGATTCACTGGTTCACATTTAAAATCATGTCGCAAAACCAGCAAAAGGGCTTATTGAAAAAGCATCTTTGTTCTCTGTCATCAGGTTTCACTTTCAGAACTGCAGAAGTTACATTAGTTACACTTTAATTTCTTTCAATAAAAAGTAAGACAGTGTAAAAGGTGTGAAGACGTGAAATAGTAATCTGGCCTATTGGTATAAAGGAGAAACAATACTGGCCCCCATCACTATCAAAGTTGCCCATCCCTGACCTACACCATCTTTCAGTTTCACGACGAAATGTTTTAAATATTCAGAGAACACCCTGAAATCAGGCTTTTTTAACTTAATGGGAACATTATGTTAAGAAATTATAGAACATATTTTAGAACATATTCCTGTCGGTCTGCGCAGTAGGCTTGCGGCGTGAGTATAAATCGATTCTGTAACCTGGTTTACTCCAATGCAATGAGACTGTGGTCAATAAAGAGGCTCCTAACAACTCATAAAGCCTCATCTACCTCCTGACCTTTTGACCTCTGATCGCTGTCTCTGACATGAAGACCTACAGCCAGATTTCAGTCCTCCTGCAGAACTTTAATCCACTTCCAGCAGAAACACTTCATCTTCTTTTAGGTAATGGGTATGTTATGGCTCTGCTCTCCTTCTGCTGGCTGACGCTTTGTAATATTTCTCTCTTTCTCTCGGTCTGTTGTCCCTCAGGGCCACAGCGACGCACCGAGGACAGATCATCTTCAAGGACACTCTGGCGCAGCAGCTCTGTGAGCAGGGAGGTGAGGAGCATCTCTGATCCGTAAACTTCAGATGGGTGTTAGAGAAATGACAGAGAGAGTCCGATCTTCAGCATGCACGGCACATCAAATGCATTCCTATACAGTGACAGTAAAGCTTGTGCTCATAGGCATTCTTACTAAAAAACTACAATCTCTTCATCTGTGTGTGCAAAGACAACTGATGCAAACGTTCAACCTGCCAGGCACTCTACTCAGTAACACACAATATAAGGGCATGAAAGTTTTTCCAGCACTTACACGTGAAGATTTTAAAGAAATCCATTTCAAGTTTGAAGGGCTTAAAGCTTTGAGTGGTTAAAGGAATTATAAATATCCCAGCAGGACTGAAGACGTGAAATAGAGAAATGGGGCGAATCTCCCGTCAGTGATGAGACATGAGCAGATTACCACACGGCTCAAGAGAAGATCTGAGACTGAGAGCCGCTGAAGCTTTAAGAAAGTGAGCGAGGACGGCGCAGACATTTGACTGGCTGATAATGTTTGAGAGCGGTGTGTGCAGATGCAGGGTTAAAGGTTAGCAAGGCAGTGAATAAAGCGTATTTCAGCAGTGTTGTGACCTCTAGAGAGCTTCCCATCTTCTCCATAGGCATCTTCAAACAATCAGACAAACCAGATCTGAGATGAATAACACAGCAACATTCAAAGCAAACAAAAGGGCATTCTAAAATCTGCAAGAACACAACAGTACAAGGGGAAATTCAATACAGAGCTGTCAGTAGGGAGTTTCAGTCATGCTAAAGTGCACCATACTTAGTCAGTGAGCTGAAACACAGAGAGCAGACATTGACCTTAGAAATAGACTCATCATGAACCTGATGCTTTTATGAAGATTTGTGTGTCTGTCCTTGTGAAAAAGGCTACACTTTTGGGAAAAAAAGGGTTCATTCTGGAAATGAAATACTTTGCTTAAGGTTGAACGTAATGTACTGGGGGAGGGGTTTGAAAATGTATAATGCAAATAGCTAAACTTCATAGTAATTGTTTTAATGCACCTAAAAGCAGATTGAAAAGACTAACCCTAGCCCTAGGGATACAATTTACTAGAGTGTAATTACACCAATAGTAGTGTATATAATAAATTGTGTATATAATAATAACATATCATTTAATTACATTGTAAAGTTACGTGCTAGCCAAACAAGGACACTTCAAAAAAATGTTTTTATTGCGTGGTAACTGTGCTTATAAATTTTTAAGCAGTTTAAGACTTAAGAGAGACTCATTTGCAGTAGTTTATATTTAGATTGAATCTGGTGATACTAGTGATTCACAGATTCTGAGCTCAGAGTAGGTCTTTGCTGAAAACTTGATATGTAATTGAAATGGAGAAAATGAATGAATTTTTATTACCCACTGTTTACCATTAGTTTAAATGCAGAAGTGTATGTAAGTGAAATGAGCCAGAAGACTAGCGAATAGACAAATGACAGCATGTACCCACAGATAAACACATAAAGGCATGCTAAACAGAGACTATCAGAGCAGCAGAACTTCACTGAGAGGGAGAGAGAGCCGCAGATGATGCTAGTATATCAAAGAGTGATGTCTGTGACAGGTCGAGATGAGGAAAGGCGACCAGAGAACTCTGCAATTTCCAGCAGCTCCATAAATTAGGGCTTTATGGGACACGCTGGACTCGTATCCCTGAGGATTGATTATCGAAAACTGACTATAACTCACGGGGGCGATCAGTGTTGGGCAGAGGAGAGGAGGACGGTCAGAAGCAGAGCAGATATACGACAGCAGGCGCGTGGCCTCTAGATGGAGAGACGCGCTAAAGATGAAAGATGCGCCTCTGAAAAATAATGTCCTGTGCCTCAGACACCCAAACGCGCCGCTTAATAACACCCGGTGCCAACTTTCATCTGAATGTCCGGCTTTGCATTAGAGAAGTTGGAGAATGAACTGAGGCTCATGGGAAGAGCGGGGCTGTTAAACTGTCAGTGTAAGCCGGTCGCATTAGCACAGATCTACAGGAAGAGCGCTGGAGGTAATTAAAGTTCTTAAGAAAGCGATTGAGGATTAAACTAAGCCTGAAACGAGTGCGACTGTCTGCTGTGTGAACGCCTGATGCAGACAGAAGAAAAGGTTGATGAATGAACGGCAGAGAACGAGAGCAGAACTCCACAGACAAAGATCATGTGTGGGGGAGATTATTACACTCATTGTGTGTGTGTGTGTCACATCACCTTTATTTATAAAGCATTATCCAAAACAGAGGGTGTCAAAGCAGATTTATAGTTTTAAACAGGAAAATAGTGTGTCAGTAACACAAATAAAATTTAATCCCACTAAAGCAGCTCTTAAAAAGAGCACAACATTCAGTTTTGCAGAGAGTCAGCACATTGTTGATTCAGTGATGTCATCGTCCAGCTCAGTTCAGTTTCCTTCCAATAGTGTCTGTGCCAGGGGCAAGGCAAGTATGGTCCTGGAGAGGTTAGACCGAGCTTGCTTTGCCCCTGGTCTGTGCAATCAATGCCATAATATTGACAAATATGAAGTGTCCCGAACTAAGCAAGGCCAAATGCAACAGTGGCAAGGAACTGTTGGTGAGAGAAAAGGAAAAGCAAACCTTGCAAGAAACCAGGGTCTCCTCTGGCCAGACAAAACTAGAAGTTCAATTCCAGGCTTCAGCAAAGTCAGATTGTGAATTGGCATCACTCTGAGCATCCAACCAATTCCCTCCGTGTGGAACATTGCATGGGGAAGAAACCGAAGCTGGTCTGTGCAAAGGACTCGTCTGCTTCTTGTGGTCTTTTTCCCAATGGCCGCCTCAATGACAAGGTCTTCATTGGGGATCTGTCCCTAGGGCTCATCTAGTTGTCCTGGTCTCCGCTGACATTCAGGGCTTTAGAGGTCCTCTCTAGGTGCTTACCCACCATCTGATCTGGATACAGACTGGATCTGCGTGACATCGGAATAAGAAAGAAACATTAATATTAGGGTAGATGCCATTCTTCTAACAATGTAACAAGTGTGTTATGTGTAAGCCAGGTTGAAGAGATGTATCTTTAATCTAGATTTAAACTGACAGAGTGTGCCTGCCTCCCGAACAGTATTAGGTAGATTGTTCCAGAGTTTGGTGCTAAATAGGAAAAAGACCTGCCACCCGCAGTAGATTTAGTTATTCTAGGTATTATCAAATGGCCAGAGTTTTGAGAACGTAGCAGACGCGGAGG
>JAUCMU010000146.1:98728-111519 GCA_032275025.1 Enteromius treurensis
TTTGCAAACACTTGATTTCTATAAGAAGTAGGAAACGATGGTGTTTGAGACTCACAGTATGTTATGTCCATGTACTGCACTGTTATTATTCAACCATGCCAAGGTAAATTCAGTTTTCCATTCTATGGCACCTTTAAAACAGAGAATGTGACAAATAGTGTCCACTACGGTATGTTCCTCTGTGTAACTGTCTACCTATTTGGACCGAGTAAAGAAGGCCCACCCATAACATTTGTCCTGGGCCGCGTTGTTTTTAGCTCCAGCCCTCTTAGTAAATGGAAAAGCCTGTTGAGAGCCGAGCGAGGGGTGACAACTGGGGCCACTGTGGCCTCTATAAATAAAAACCCAGCTCTGAAAATAGGCCCTGAGCTTTCATTTGCATTGTTAGAACATCATCCGTTTAACCTACATCAGGATTGGTGTCAACACAACCAGGGCCGTCGGAGTGCTTTGCTCCAAATTAGTTTCAGAGTTTTAATAGACTTGGAAAATGAGTTATCATGACCCATAATGACAGTTTTACTCAGCTGTGACTGTGTGTGAGTGTGTTATATAACACTTGCTCACTATTTGTAGATGTGCGGTTTGTTGACTGTTAAATCAGTGGTACAGTATGATTTTTTTTAGCCTTTGACCTCTTAAACAAACAGTCTGAGGGATTTTGGTTTGTTTAGGCTTCTGGCCTAAAAGCCAGCTGAACCATCTTTATTGACCAAAAGCAGATTTATGATTTGTTAATGCCCAGGAAGGACTAGCACATAGGGATTGGTTGGCCTTTATTTGTTTAGTAGCACACAAATTGCCTCTACATCAAGTTCTTATTTTTAATGTCGACACTGCCTGAGGTCAGTAATATTTTTTGAAATAAGTGTGTATTTTTATTCAGCATGAGTGACAGTAAAGACATTTATAATGTTACAAAAGATTACTATTTTCAATAAATGCTGTTCTTTGCAATTTTGCATTCATCAGAAAATCCTGAAAATGAATGTATCTTGTTCTCCACAGGTATATAAAGAAGCACATCTGTTTTTATCACTGGTGCAACGCAAATGTTTGCTCAGCAGCAAATCAGCATATCAGAAGTATTTCTGAAGGATCATGTGACACTGAAGACTGGAGTAATGATGCAGAAAATTCTGCTTTCTGTATAATATTAAGTTACATTCTAAAATATATTCAAATTAAGGGTGTGACGAGACACTTATCCCACGAGAGGAGATTTTTAGATCTTTTGAAAATTAATCCTTAATGATGAAACATATTGGGAAAAATTTTATTTAATTCAACAAAAACATTCCCAAAAAACGTAGGTGCATTTTGTAATCAACTTTTTAATATGATACTATTTTACATGCAGTAATAAACATGTGAACACTGCAAAATATTTTGCCACAAACTGACAGGCAAGTAATTAACAATAAATAACAAAACATTTTAAATAGTGTAAATAAATAAAAACAAATAACACAAGTATTCCTTTAAAAGCAGGGTGAGTGATTTAAAAAAAAAAAAAAAAACTTCAGAAAACAGAGTCAGGCCGAATACCTAAACAAACTTGCGCCAGCTTTAAGGCCAAAGTATACTTGGGCCATCTGCATTACATCAATTTCGCCATCAGAAGGGCATCACCCTGTTCGTGTGCAGGCAATTTTTTAGTCCGTGTACAACAGTGGATGAGCGAGAAAAATGCTGAAAGAGTGCAAGCCATTTGGTGGCATTGCGTATGTGTCGAGCTCGTCCGTCCGCACTAATCCGCGATTGACTATAATTTGAAAGCTGTGCAGATGCAGAAGTGCGCGAGACAGAACGGAACTCGGATATTGAAGTACACCGCAGCCCTAAGTCTGCCTACACTTTTATGCTGTGTCCGAAATTGCTTACTTCCCTACTATATAGTACGTGAAAAACAGTATGCGAGGCGAGTAGTATGTCCGAATACATAGTATCCGAAATTCAGTAGGCGAGAAATACCCGGATGACCTACTGCTTCCGGCCGAATTCTATAGTAGGCATACAATGAACACCTTCCTATCCCATGAGGCTCTGGGAGAGGAGGCGTCATATAAAAAAAATGGCGGAAAGTGGAGATGCGGCTCATTTTAAGTGTAAGCACCTCAGGAAGAAAACGTTGTTAATTGTGATTAAATTACACTTGTTTAACACAATCTAAACAAACGGATGAGTTATTGAAAGTTTACATTGTCGCGCTGTTGTGACGACGCGTGACACGTGACATCATCAATATGGTGGATGTAGTATGTCCGAATTCCATTCATACTACCCCCATTCATACTATATAGAACGGTCGGGTAGTACGTTCGGTTTTAAATGTAGTACCTACTTAAGCAGAATGCGATTTCGGACGCAGCACCTGTATCCTAACTGCTACCATTGCTTACCTGTTGTGTCTGGTGGACTGCCTCCATTGTGAATGCCCATTCGCCGTATGCTCATAATGACACTTACCTGTGATACTTACCAGCTCTGAACCTCTGCACTGTTATCATTTTTGATAGAAGTGCTTACAAATTATGAATTATTTTTTTTTTTCTTGTTTGCATAATATATGAGTGCATACTGTGTATACTTATTATATACACAATATATGTTGTGGAAATATTTACATGTATTTACATGTCTATATTTATATTCATATAAAATATTATAAATAAAAATATTGTATTTATAATTATATTTTTATATATACATACATATGTGTGTGTAATAATAATATATATGCATATATAATAAATATAGACAGCACACATACATATGTAAACCAAAAAAAATATTTGGGGTGAGATTCATCATGACTGATCATTTGACTAATTTCAACTTACTTTAGCATCATTACATCACAAATGTATATTTAAATTTCACTTTTTATTCATTAGATATTAATTAAAACAATATTTAGAATGATGCATTACTTACAGAATCCCTGTAGTGATACGAGAAACCTGAATATTTGTGAATATGTGCTAATATTCTTGTTTTCACTGTCATGTATGTCTGTCTCCGTAATTTCAGTGCTGTTAGAAAATATTTATGATGAAGCACAAATAGCTAGACACACAGTGGTGCTAGTAACTTTCACGTAAGGTATTAGCTAATTAATATGAAATCATTTAGCGCTTTATATGATCTATTGTACTTTTAAATTCTTTGTCAAACTGATTGTTAAGGTGGATGATCAGTGTGTTCGAGATGCTGACTGTGAGCTCTTCTCGGGCGGCTCAGGGTCAGATGAATGTGACGGCTCAAGGCGATCGGCGATGATTTGTTGGGTCACTGCGTCCAGCGGAGGCTCATGAATCAGGGTCACATGTTTGCTCTGTTCCAGGTGTGACGAAGGCTTCACGGGCTCAGACTGCCACCCGCTCAACACTCTGGCCTCCAGCGTGCTCTCAGACTTCGAGTCTCAGGAGACCCTAATGTCAGCGTGGCAGGAGGTGACCGGAGGAGAGATCGTGCTGCCCGACCAGGGCTGTGGGGTGGTTTCCTCCGGGTCCTCTCTGTACTTCAGTAAGGTACGAATGCAGAGTTACGGCTAGACTCTTTCTGCTTGTCTCCCTTCATTAGAGATGTCTGTATTTGGCTAAACTTTATTTAGTTTTCTGAGATGGCAAACACTTCAACAAATATGAGGCACACTACAAACAACACACTTTTTTAGCTGCTTACACACACTTTCCAAATTTGGCTCTTTTTTAATAACTTCACACACAAATCCAAGAACTGCACACAAACTGCACCACACCTCACATCTCTTGCACAATATTACAAACACAGCTCAAAAAATATAATATTATATTTTATTGAATACAATATTAACTCCTGTTAGATTTCTGTTAGAGAGAGAAGTGTGTTTTATTGAAATTGGAAGCTAATTAATGTATGGTTTTACAGATTTGGTGTGTGCAAGGAAAGACTTTGTGTGTGAGCAGTACAGAAATAAGTACACACAAAGTAATGTAAAAGATTAATATCCCTGAATAAAATAATGAGTGAAAATCAATGAGTGAAATTGAATATATGAATGAAAATGTCCCAAAAACATGATAAAGTACATAAGACCATAATAAAGTGATCATATTCCCTGATCCATATTTTTAGAGATTATCGATGTTTGTATTCTTGTAAGCTTGAGTATCAGTCTGAAATCATCACCATAAAAGATTGGTTCTGTTCCCTCAGTGTCCTTTTCATTTTAAATTCACAGAACTTCAGTGTTGTGTGAGAGATGAGTGAAATCATGACGTTGAGCGAGACTCTGGGTGCCGTTGTTGTCTGTGATGACTGATGCTGTGTAACTCTTGTTGGTCATCAGGCTGGGCTGCGGCAGCTGGTCAGCTGGGACCTGGACACAGAGTGGGCGGAGTTTGTGCAGTTCTACCTGCGGATGGGCGGAGACGGGGCGGAGTGTAACCAGGCCGACAGCAGAGAGGAGGGGCTTCTTCTGCAGTACAGCAATGACGGTGGGATCAGCTGGGGTCTGATCGCAGAGATGTACTTCACCGACTTCACCAAACCACGGTGAGAACGATTAAGAAAATAACTGGCAATAAAACATGCCTTAGTAGAACTGAACTCTTGAGACGCATTTTTTTAAAAAGCTGAACATCTTTTCAAAGAGCAGTGCACTGAAATGTAATTCTGTGTGAACCGGCCATAATAATGTTTTAAATACTGCATACCATATAGGTAAGAGTCATAAGAGTAATGAGTAGTGTAATGTTTATTTAATTTCCTAATGACTTTTGGCATAAAAGAATAATGCTTCTGTGATCCAGAGTCACATTGTTCTGTGAGAGTCAGGTCCTGTGTATTTAGCATCTTTATGGGAATGTATTCTGAGTGTTTGTGACTGGACGCTGTTGTTTGGCTCAGGTTTGTTCATTATGAACTCCCTCTGGCCTCAAAAACGCCTTGCACACGTTTCCGCTGGTGGCAACCGCTGCACTCGGGCGAGGGCTACGATCAGTGGGCCATCGATGACGTGATCATTCTGTCTGAGCGAGAGAAGCACATCATCCCTATGGCCGATCCCACGCTGCCTCAGGTGAGACGGACGCGAGCTGAAGCGCTCATCAAGACACGGCAGAGTTCTGATCCTCCTGTGCTGCTTCTCCCGGCAGAACTTCTACGAGAAACCGGCGTTCGATCACCCGCTCAACCAGATGAGTGTCTGGCTCATGTTAGGAAACGAAGGAATGGACAAGGAACGTAACGGGAGCTTCTGCGCTCCCACTCCCTCAGCCATAGTCTTCGGCCGGTCAGACGGGGACCGGATGGCAGTGACCCGAGACCTGGCGCTCCGTCCCGGATACACGCTGCAGTTCAAGGTACTGATGTAAGACTGCGTGGAGGAATTGTTCTTTTTGAGAAAAAATAAAAACTTTCTGAAGCACTCAACCTGGGCTGCCAAAAAGGGAGGTGGGAGGTTCGGATAATTCCGAGGGCCCCAGATGGGAGAACGTGATTTCATTTTAGGAGTAAATTGTGTGTTCTGTCTCTCCTTCAGCTGAACATCGGCTGTGAGGCGGTCTTCAGCGCATCAGCACCGGTTCTGCTCCAGTACTCTCATGACGCGGGCCGCACATGGGCCTTGGTGCAGGAGGGCTGTTACCCAGCATCCCCTGGGGCCACGAGCTGCGAGGGCAGTGGGCGTGAACTCAGAGAGCCCACTGTGTACCACACGGGAGACTACGAGCGCTGGACCAGAGTCACGGTCGTACTGCCACGGATCGTGGCCGCCAGGTACCTGGAGCCTGACATTGCTTTGAGAACAGGGGGCCAAACAAGGACTCGTACTGTCAAAGACATGGGGATATTTATAAAGAACCGTTTTTGTACTATATTTTTCATTAGATTTTCAAACTGATTTAAAGGCATTTTTATGCACCTCAGACAAATTTTCCAGAGGGACAATGAGCATGATCTCTATATTCTGGTGTCGCTTTCAGCAAGACGCGCTTCCGCTGGTTCCAGGAGAGCAGTGTGTATCGGGACGCCCCTGCGTTTGCGCTGGATGGAGTCTATATCTCTGAGCCCTGTCCCAATCACTGCGGCGGTCACGGGGACTGTATCTCAGGAGTCTGCTTCTGTGATATGGGATACACAGGTAACACTCTTCACCCTGGTCCCTCTTCATTCAGAGACCTTCAGAGTAATATAAAAAAGTTTTTCTTTACAAAAGGAAAATCAATTTCATACCAAAACTGCAATGAATACGCCTCAGGCTAAAGTAAATGTACATATACCGCAGAGGACAGCCAAAATAAAACACATGAAGAACCCAGGAGACGAAAGTTCAACACTATTCAGCAACACAAATGTTTAGTTTTTGATTATTAGTGTGGTTGAATTGAATCATTGACGATCTGTAGACTTTGGTTCATAAAATTAGTGAATTATATATTTTTATTTATTTCAGGTTTGTATAATACAATATTTTGAGTTTGCATTCAGATTTAGAGGAATACTGAGTGTGTTTTTGTGCAGCTGTGATGAGTAAACGTTCATAGATAGTTTTCATGCGGGTAGATGAATGGTTATGTGTTTTGTGGGGGTCAGTGGAGGTGGACCGGTCCAGCTGTGTGCCCTCTGCTCCGAGTCCCACTGAACTGGTGGAGGATTTCCAGGGCAAGCTGAGCCCTCTGTGGCAGAGTCTGAGCGGAGGACAGATCGGAGACGGCTGCGGGATCATCAGCGAAGGCAAAGCGTTGTACTTCAGCAGCCTGGGCAGACGAGAGGCTCGTACCATACCGCTGGACACCACCAACACCCGGTCAGTGCCACAACGCTGCTGGACACTCACAAACAACAAGGCTTTAGACCTGTGTTTCACATTCACTGCTTGTGTTTTTTTTCTCCCTGACTCATGTGGAACACTCTGTGGTCTTCTGTCTTCTTCTTCTGCACAGTTTGGTTCAATTCTACATCCGTATCGGAGGGAAAAACATGGGCTCCACCTGCACTCGGCCCCGCTCCCGAAACGAAGGTGAATGTTGAGCAGTTCAGCTAAAGATCTGCAATAAATTGTAAAAAAAAATATCTTCTGTGAGATTTACGGTAGAAAAACGGCAGCTGTGGTTTCCAGAATTTTATAGTAAAAATGCTGTAGCATATCATTTAAATGCTGCATTTTTATGAACTGATATAATGTTAATATACCAACCTATGAAACTACTGAAATCTGTTTTGTTCCACACTTATGACCACTAAACTAAACACAGGTGGTGATGCGAAAGTCACATAATGAATCAAAGCCCATCACAGAAATTAATAAAATATAGAGAAAGTGCACAATCTCATTCACAAAAACTAAATACCATAATGATGACACACGTTGTCATGTGTGCGGCCCGTTGAGAAATGTGCATGTCGCGCCTCTCAGTGAGGCAGAGATCGGAGGACACGAGAACTTTAAATAAGCAACACTTTTAATGACCAGGACATGATTATAACAAAAAGGCTGACGACAACAAAAACAAATAGGACTTCACACATAGGACTTTAACACAGAATAACTAGAACTCAAAATACAACGGATATTATACAGAGAAACTGAAAGGCTAAAGTGAGGGCAGCTGAGAGAAACAGGTGAGACGAGTAAACTAATCAGAACATAATGAGGGCTAAACCAAACAATACAAAGACAGTGGGGACAACAGGACCAGACAGACAAGGAACATAACACACGTGATACTGAAATAATGCAACAGACATGTAGATTACTTTATCATAGAATATTTGTTTTCAATAAGACTTGGTTAGTGTAAAAGTGGACGTCAAGCTTTCTACAGATATATCTCTCATGTCTCTTTGTGGAGTATTTGCTGAGTATCAGTTCATTTTAATGATGCGTTTCTAAATGAATTCTAAATTTATTTTATAAATACACAAAATTGTGTTGTTATTATATGTGTATACAAATAAAAGGAGACCCTTTACAGATTCAATTCGTGTAGTTCTCTTATTTTTACATTTAAAACTGAAAATGCGTCTCCACATTTGCCGACGCCAGGGGGTCAACCTACCGGCATTAAATGTTACACACAACCCTGATGAAAATAACTGCTAAGAAAAACTAAAAATAAACTATTTCAAAAGCAAATGTGAAATGTAGCACAGGGAATTCTGGGAATGTCACTGTGGCCAGGTACTGTAGCATCAGGATAAGACAATCATGTTCCAGAAATACTTCATCTTGTTTGTTTTTCTCAGTAATTTAGCGATTATTCCTTGCTTGTGTCTGGCAGGTGTGGTTGTCCAATTTTCCGTAAACAATGGCGTTGAGTGGCAGCTGCTGCGAGAGCTGGACTTTGGCTCGTTCCTGGAGCCTCAGGTGGTGACCATCGAGCTTCCGTCCGCGGCTAAGACTCCTCACACCGTGTTCCGCTGGTGGCAGCCGCAGCAGGGTGAGAACAGGCCCACAGCACAGCGTCCGACTGCACACACACACAACACCTCACATCTTCCTCTTCCTCAGGTAAACATTCAGCCCAGTGGGGTCTGGATAACGTTCTGATCGGGATGAACGACAGTGCCAGAAGTGGCTTCTTTGACACGTTTGATGGCACGTCTCCACTGAGACACAACTGGTATCGAGTCGTAGGTGGAGAGGTGACAGCAGACTGTCTGAGCCCAGACTCAGTGTTGAACTTCAACTCCGAGGTCATGGATAGTGAGTTAATCACCACCACACCCATCATAGGCATTTACATGTGCATCTTCATCTGTAAAATGAGGCGCTTACTCATCTTTAATATGTAGCTATAACATTTTATGATGTGCATGATATTGAAGCTGTGTGAATTGGCTCCTTTGAACAGGTTTATCAGTATTTCATGTATTTAAATCACAGATCAGTGATTTAAATACAAAATTCAGATAACGTAAATTGACAAAGGATGGCACAATACTAAGTTACATGCAGATTTGATTTGGAGCTGAACTTTGCAGGACAGTCGCTCTCCTGGAGCAGGATTGGCCACCCCTGAACTAAATGAAATCAACATCTGGAGTGAGCATCCTTCGTGTTTCAAGCAGCTTTTGTTCTCTGTGCACTTGAGCAGAGCTTCTCAGCAGCTTTGCAGGTGGCTTTCTTGAACCGTCTTGGAGACGTTGTTCTCCACAGTTGTTCTGGATTGAGTCTATCTGAGTTTTTCTGTTTCCTCATGCTATTCCAGACAGACAGGATGATGATCGGTTCACATCTCTGTTCGAAGCAAACGAAAATATCAGGAATATTACAATTAATGGCAAAATAAATGTTTTGAAATGTCAACTGATAAAAGATAAACGTAGCTTACTTAAAACCATTTTTAGCTCCTGATTATATTAGTATACAAATAATTAAATGGTATGTATTTATCTATCTTTAAAGCATGTCTATAAAAGTGACTTTACAGTATACACACATAGCCTTTTAGAAGGACTGACCCCTGCAGATCTGAATGAATCACACTTGCATCACAGAATTTGTATGATCTGAATGTGACTGGGTTTAAGGTGTTAAATGCTCTCTCTCTAGAGAGGCCGCGTTACGCTGAGAGCTGGGACTTTGAGGTGTCTGGATCTTCGTTCCTGCAGTTCGATCTGAGCATGGGCTGCAGTAAGGCTGCGTCTTCGGCCCACGGTGTGCGTCTAGAGTTCTCTACAGACTGCGGGAGACACTGGACACTCGTCACACCCGAGTGTGTGCCTCCGGCCATCGGCTGCTCCGGATACACGCAGCGGTCTGTGTTCAGCGCTCCTCAGTTCCTGCAGTGGAGGAGAGTCACCGTCTACCTGCCCAGCACCGCGCTGTAGGACCCGCTCTTACACCAATGATGCTCTGCCTGTGTCTCAGATGATTTTTACATGCAGATTTACTAAACAGGGCGATTTAGCGCAGTTGCATAAAAGCACTGATTGGAGGGGAAATTCTGTGTGTGATTTACTGACAATGCACACATTAACAGAGGTTAATTACAGTAATGACCAGCACAATTTATCAAGAGCTTGCTTTAAGACATGCATAATGGTGCAAATAGTAGTAATTCGGTAGTAAAGTAATAGTAAATCCTGACAATACTACTTAAATATAAAAAGACGGTTTGCTCTGGTGGAAGCTGTTGATAAATCTGGCCCTAAATGTTTGCACAGTCCCTGCAAAAAAACTACCATGACAGCAACAGTGATGGTACTGAAAGATAATTTTGTGATATCATGGTTCTGTGGTTTTTAAGGTGTTCAAGAGTGAAATACGGTCTGTGGTAAAAATAACTTCATGAGACTTTGAGACAAAATTTGTGTTTTCATGATGGGTGTGTTACCATAATACTCCATCATATGAAGAATTATATTATTATTTATATAAGAATTATAGTTCATAAACAGAAAGAAAACCTCATAGAGAAATCTCTTACAGCGGCAGCACTCTGTATGTTTGAATGTTGTTTCCCATTCTGCAGTTCACCCAGAACACGGTTCCGCTGGATCCAGCCTCACTTTGCTCCGGGAGCTGATGGCTGGGCGCTGGACAATGTGCTGCTGACCCCAGGCTGCCCGTGGATGTGCTCTGGTCATGGACTGTGTGAAAACGGACACTGTGTGTGAGTGTGGACCCAACTGTTCTAGCTCCTGATAGCTTTATACGCTCCTCAGAGATCCTGCGGTCACACTGGTTCTTCTCTCGTTCAGCTGTGATAAGGGCTTCGGCGGGCCTCACTGCGTGCCTATGGTCGCTTTGCCGTCCGTTCTGAAGGAAGATTTCAATGAGAACCTGAGGACTGATGTCTGGCCAGAGGTGTACGGGGCAGAGAGGGGCACGCTGAGTGGAGAGCCTCTGAAATCAGGAACGGCCCTCATCTTCAAAGGAGTGAGTATTGCAGTCAAACAGCAGTGATCCATCTTCCAGTGCTCTTCATGCTATTCCAGACAGACGGGATGATGATCAGATCACGTCTCGGTTTGAAGCAAAAGAAAATATCAGAAATATTACAATTAATGGCAAAATAAATGTTTTGAAATGTTGACTGATAAAAGATAGACGTAGCTCCATTTTTAGCTCCTGATCATACTAGTATACCAATATCCATCCAATAGTGATCCATCTTCCAGTGAACTGCTGCGCTGCGTTATGCATCAAATCGTCTACTGTCACAGCAGTAAAGCACCACTTGTTTCCAGCATTTATTTAATAAGTAACACATCATTTTGATAGCCCATATTAGACATTCTACTAACTATAAGAACCCTTGCAACTCCATGTCAAATAGCAGTCATTAGTAGACTGTCTACTTCATATCTGCTCACACTTTATTTTGAGGGACATATTAAAGTCTCTTAGTATATTTCAACCCTAACCCAGCTGTACTCAATTCCAGTCCTCGCAACAAGAGAATCTTACAAAAGACCTTACTAACCTAAATACGACCAAAATAATTTGTCCTCACACCCACTTGCTTGTGGTGTCCCACAGGGCTCAATTCTTGCCCCAGTTTTATCTTCTAAATTTCTGATTAAATTGCAGACTTTATTACAAGAGTGCTGTCAGGACAGGCAGGGTAAGACACCAGCAAGCAATCAAGGCAAAAAAGAAATCCATGACAGGCAAGGGTCAGTTCAGGCAGCAGTCAATCAAAAACACGGTAAGAGTTCAAGGATCAAAACACAAGAAATGCAAATCTTAGGAACAGGGAAACAAGGAAGCATGGAAGGGCTAAACATTCAATCACCAACGAGATGAGAGAGTGTGTGTGTGCCACAGGTGATGAGATACATGAGATTGCAACTGGTGATGAGACTGGGCTAAGCATTATGGAGGATGTAGTCTGTGAGAATGTGAGACAAGTCTGGAGGGAGTGTCCTCTTGTGGAACTCATGGGCACTCCAGCTGGTGATCGTAACCATAAAGTACAATTCCTATTCATAAACTAAATGGGTCCTTTAGATTCAGTAATTTTGGTCTCCTCTCTGTTCCTAGATTGAGGTTCCATTGCAGAGGTTATTAAACCTTCATGTTCTGTGTTTCCTCATCTGTCTGGATATCTGCTGTGTTTCTGCAGGAAGGGCTACGTATGCTGGTCTCTGCAGATCTGGACTGCACAAACACCATGTACATCCAGTTCTCATTCAAGTTCATAACGAAGGGTGAGTCTGAGGTGAAGCGTGTTGTATCTATGGCTTTTCTGCTCGTCTTTTGTCAGCTGATGGAAATGAACACATTATCTTCTGTGTGTTTTACTGGCAGGTGTACCTGAGCGCTCTCACTCCGTGCTGCTGCAGTATTCGGTGAATGGAGGGATCAGCTGGCTGCTTATAGACGAGTTTTATTTCCCCACTTCCACAGACACGTTGTTTGTTCACATGTCTTTGCCTCCCAGCGCACAGACGAACGCAACGCGCTTCAGATTGTGGCAGCCGTACAACAGTGGTTAGAAACACAGTCATCCAAACTTACCCACATTTACCTGGCTCGGTCAAAATCAGTTCAAATACACCACTGGTATTTCAAGATGAGTTTGTGTGATTCCATTATTGAAACTGAGAACCATAATTAGGTATATGAGAAGAATTTTATTACATAAAGGGTGGAATACAACATTTGCCCACTTAGTTAATGCTAGTAGCTTAAAGTCTAACCCAAATAAAGCTTGGTTTCCGCTGTAACTGTTTACAAACCTGGCAAGTGTATGATTCCCTGTGTTGTGTATTTCAGCCTTAAAGGAGAAGTTCACTTTAAAAAAAACTTTTGCTGATAATTTACTCACCCCCATGTCATCCAAGATGTCCATGTC
>JAUCMU010000146.1:116461-135236 GCA_032275025.1 Enteromius treurensis
GGTAAAATACTGAAATAAATAAATAAAATGACCCTTTAAACCGTTTAACTGATTGTATTAATCGGTCAAAATTCAAATCGGTCATTTAACGGTTAACCGGTTAAAATGAGCATTCCTAGATCAAATGCAATAAAAACAAAATCAATGAGCAAATGCAAGTTTAAAAAGTTTAACTTTGTTTATCTTGCTGATAGCATGGTAGTAAGTATTACCGTGGAAAATTGACCAACTCTTACAAAAAAAAACCTATGTGATGAATTTAAAGAGTTGCAGTTGTAGTATTGAAACCAGTTCTCAAACTAGCACTTATAATACACACACACTTTAACTGAGAATGTGTGTGTCTGGGTACACCGAGAACATGTGAAGCGTGATAAACTGGAGTGTTAATAAACTGAACACAAGTCTGAAGCTTCTATCTTATCATAACAGAGAGAGTATGATATCTCAATGTGTTTGTGTGTGAGGGAACGTCAGGTTTATCTTTGTAAAGCACCTCCCGTTTATGACAAGTCTGTGCATGAATAGAATGATACATGAATCACCAAATTGATTTATTTCTGTGAATATCAATCAAAAAAGTAGTTCATTAATCTGATTTTACACAGAAATCCTGTTCTATTCAGCTTCGTATTTACATCTTCAGTGTAGGAATTAAACTGTGTTTAGCTTCAGAGAACAAATATGCAGCAGAAACAAAGGCTGGTGATGTTGTTGTGTGCCGTGAACGGCTGTGAACGCTCCACCTCTGAGAAATTCCAGTTAAACGCCTGTCCAGAGCCAGAAACTCCACAAACGGACATGATTTGCTGTTGAAAATCAAAGGCAGCGCTCACTTTCCCTGCACTGCGACTAGATTAGCAGTCGTTACTTTCCCCGTGGCCGTTAGCTGATGGAGTCCAGATGGAGGTCGAGGGCCGCGGAGGCGTCTGGCAGCTTCACGCGACGCTCCACAACCTTCATCTGACTGATTCCCGAAACATCAACACGGCCTGAAACCCTCCAAATTACATTAGACTCAAACAAATGATTCTTAAGAGTCGTCTCAGTGGTTTGAATCAGTCCAGCAGAGGTTGTGCTCCTGAGTGGATGTTTATGATGGTGTGTAGTTAAAGATACACACACACAAAAGGCTTTTGCTCTTGTTAGTAGTATTTTAATAACATCTAAAATCAAAATAGCAGACAATAAAAATATAAATGTTGTTCATTGGCATCCATGCAGAATGAACATTGTGTCGTCATTAACTGCTGAACACTAAAGAAGATATTGTGGATAATTCTGGAAACTGAACAGTTGACGCTAGCCATTAATTTCCATAGTATGGAAAAAAAGTCAATGGCTACCATAAATTATTCAAAATATTATTAACATCCATAAAACTTTTCTTTATAGTGCAAAAATATGATCTTCTTTATTAAAGATAAAAATAGTTATTTTAAGATGTAATTGCTGAAAGACTATTTGAGGGATAGTTCAAAGGAGTCATACAAAGCCAGTTTTCCACAAGCTAATATGATTCTTTACGATCTTAACGTAAAGTTTGTAATATAGTTTGTTTTAAAATTTCTCAAAGATAATGTAAAAACGCTCATTTTCCCCTGTCATAAATCACTCTGTTCTGTGTACTTCCCCTTTAAATCTTCACGAGCCCTGCTGACTCCGCCCCTCTTTTCCTGAGTCGCTCTCAGAGGATCTTTTTTAAGTCGTATTCATAGTGAATCTTGCGAATTAGCTCATTATTAGGATAGGAGATGTGCAAAGATTCATTAAAAGACATTATATTCACTGCTTCTGTAGGTGATTTTGATGCGTTTCCCTCCAGAACCAAACATAACGTTAATCCTCCTCGTCTTCAGTCACTCAGATGTCGGGAGTAAATCACTACTGCTATGTTCATTAATACATTTAACAACAAAACACCTCAATCTCTGAGGAGTCTTACTTGTCTCTGCGTCTCGGTCTGATAACGGCTCACTCAGGGCGGGGCTGAGGCAAGACACCAGTTCAGTCTGTGTGACACGCTGCTGTCAATCAACTATTGTGGGTGTGGCCTCTGTCGGTGTGACGCCTCACCCACATGCATTTGAGAAAGGCTGGATTTCAGAAGGGGCAACTTATTTTTATTATATTAAAAGAAAACTACTGGTGGATAGTGTCTATGGCGTTTTTTTGTGTATGTCTAGTTTATTTTCTCCTCTGGTTCTCCAGGCGTCAGTCTAGTGACGGATTCTCTTCAGGAACTGCGTGTTGATGGCTGTGTTTTTCTTTTTCAGGGATCTGAGCCATAACAAGTTACGCACGTTTCCTGAAGCGCTGCTTGCCAGTCTGCCGCAGCTCAGCGAAATGTGAGTGTGCTTCTCTGGGTTTGTTTTATTTTCCCCTCAGATGTCACAGATGAATGTGTGATCGTGTGGTTTTGCATTCACAGAAAACTGAGTAACAACGAGTTCGAGTCGATCCCGGATTTGGGCCCAAACGCTGGAAACCTCAGCAGTCTGATTCTGTGAGTATGAGAGCATCGTAATCTTGATTAACCTGCACTAAAGAGTGAAACTTTGATGCTTTGCACACATTGATCTGTCTGTTTGAGTGGCGACAACCAACTCAACCAATGGCCTGAGTTTGGGGGCGGGACTTTCTATTTGACTGACACGTGGCTGCATTTTTGCATTTTGTTGGCTTCCACAAGTGACAATTTTGATGGATTAATGATAGATTGGATTTGAGGTAAAATCTAATTTATTAAACAGGTGTATTGAGAACCACGTTTTCTTTTGAAAACGTCACTTGATTCCTTTCTGTAGAGTTCAGTTCGTGAATCTGTGTTTGAAAAGCACCATTGGTTGGTGTCAGAGCAGTTTAAATCTGGTTTTAATCTTTATGTGAAATATACTCCAGCGTCTCATTCATTATAGTCATATTAGTGATTATTTATGGTTCCATCTTCTTGAAAATATGACAGAATAATGAAATATTAATGTCCCTGGTGGAGAGTGTCTGGAGTGAATTTCTGAGCGGTGTGAGGGAGAGCTCTGTGTGTGTGTGTAGTCCTCTTGGACTCTGAGCACAGTTTGGCAGCGTTTGGTTGTTCTGTTGTCTGTGACGGCGCCTGTGTAGAGTGTCGTCTGAGATTGAGAGTTTGGTGTTAAATACAACACCGTCCAGATACATCCGACCGCCGTGCCGCTGTCAAACTACGAAACTCTTTTAACAGCTTTGGCAAAATCTGGTCTGAAAATGTAAAAAGTTTGAAGGTCAAGACTCAAGATTGGTAGACAGATAGATGGATAGATATATCAATGGATGAGTATTTGGATGGATAAATTAGTAGTTAGAATGATAGCTGCATGGATAGACGGATAAATATATATTTGGATAGTTAGATTGATGAGTATTTGGATAGATAGATGATGAATGAATAGTTGGATAAATGGATAGAAATATGGATGGGTAGTTGTTGAATGCATAGGTGGGTAGATAGATCGATAGATAGTTAGACAGATAGATAAAGGGATAGATAGTTGGATAGACTGATATTCAGAAAGATATATTTGCGCATGGAGATTTACTGCTAGTCAAAGAGCCGTCTTTACTGACGAGATGCGCATGAATATATCGAGCCCTTACAGATAGATAGATATTTTAGGATGATAGATAGACAGTAGGGCTGTAACGATACACCAAACCCACAATTCGGTCTCGCGGAGGAGCTAATGTGTGTGCATCTGTGTGAAACACGCATAGGAAAAAAAGAACGCGACTCGGCTCCCATCGTTCATGTTTATGAGCCGTTCAAAAGAATCGGTTCGTTCGCGAACGTCACTCTCTCTCTAGTCGCTTGGGAAAGCTTCTTAAAGCACTTACAGCAAATAGTGTGGGTCTTGTCGACTACACATCCTTTATCTCCACCGGGTAGACGAAATGTTGCCATACTGCTGACTTAAATGAGGAGGAAGGGTCCGCAATCTCTGTGTTTCCTCACGCTCTTCTTCAACTAGCTCAACTTTTGCAGGCAGGCGTCACATGATTGGAAAGGTAGTCACGTGGTGTGTCGCGATTCTCCCTTACCACACCGCGATACTGGATTGTGGATCTGAGTGTCGCAACTTCGGTTTCATATCGTGAATCTTTACAGCCCTAATATTTAACAACAGTGCCTTGCAAAGGCAATTCAAATCCATAAAGCAATTGTTAAAGCTGTCATATATTCTGACATTTTGACTCAACTGAAACTCAGAGCTCATTTTTTGATTATACTTTATTTTGGCGAGATACTTTAGACACTCTGATAACTAGAAGTAACTTTGCAACTACATGTCACCTAGCTGTCAGTAGAGTATTAGTAGACTGATGGGTTAGGCTTAGTAGAATAAATTGACATGTTCTTGCAAAGCTACTTACAGTATAGATAGAAAAAATGTCACAACAAAGAGTTAAACTGTTCCTGCTGGAATAGATTACCTTTCATATCTTTTGCACATCTCACTAAGATGAGTTCTTAATGGTCCAGTCACAAGGGGTCTGCCAAGATGCTTTACGTTTCCACCTGGTTTTAACAGTTACAATTTCAGCCGTTTAAAAAAAAAACTATTGATTAAAATCCAGTAAAATTCAGGCATCCTCAGCTAATGGTTCTACAAACGGTGTAGGCTTACAAGGCTTTTGGGAAATGCAGGCCAGGCACCCGAATGGTTTTGGACGACACTGTTTATTCAGCCAGTGAACGTGTACATTTGGGCTGTTGTGGTGGTTTTGGATCTGTGTGTACAGTTGAGATGTGATCTCTGTGATTGCTGTGTGTGTGTGCAGTTGGTAGTGGGCGGCAGTGCCAGCGGCTGGGGGCCGCTGGAGGATGACTTCTCCTCCACAAATGGACGCTCTTGGCTGCTCCACCCCGGTGGCACACGGATGCCGGTCTGCGGCTCTGATGGTGAAGCTTTTGCCTTCATCGAGAAGTCAAACACACGCTACGGCGTCACCACAGACATCAGTCTGGGCCCAGATGCCTTCATCCAGTTTGATTTCTCTGCCTCCTGCTCCGTCACCTCCTCCTGCTACAGTACGTCCCTGACACCAGTGTTTGTTTCTGTCTTTGTCATGAATGGAAGGGCTTTCCTCTGACCACTGTTCTTGTGCCTGCAGCGGTGGAGCTGGAGTACTCTTTGGATCTGGGTCTCACGTGGCTACCGCTGGTCAGGGATTGTTTACCCACGAGTCCAGATTGTTCTTCATACACGCTGCAGAGATTACTGGTGTCAGATACTTACAACAAGTGGGGCAGAGTTACATTACCCATACCACACTATGCCAGGTAAGCACGATATTTTCCTGTTTAACACTGTAAAGTGGCTTTGACACAGAGCCTTTGTGCACTAACAAACCTTGTCAGTGAGCAATGGCTCTGTGTAGTAAATCCTGCTCCGTGTGAAATCATAAACGTGATGGCATTACCACTTGTTACAGAACTGGCTTTACCGACAAATTGCGCATTACATATCGGTCAATGCTTACCGGGATCCCTAGTAACGACCCCTCAAGACATTGTTCAGACAGTACAGATAGTAGGGTTAGCATCATCTCTCTTTGGTGTTCGGCAGCAGCGTCTCTATTAATAGTGAAACTGTAAGTTTATCTGCTTCAAGAACAGCAACGTTAACACCTCAATACTTTGCAATGTCATTTAAGTTTCAAGTTTCAAACTATACTACTAAAAAAATACATTTGCAGAGTGCCTGCTTTGTACAGTGTCTTTGGTTCTTTTTGGTTGTTTTGCTGTTGTAGGTTATGAGGACCTTTGAATGGTCGAAGTGATTTGGAAATGCAATGTGGTCAAGACACTGGGAACTACTTAATGGCTGAGCATTTCCTGGAAAATAATTGCACACAGTAGAATACCCATCAACCAATCAGAATAAAGCATTCAACAGCCCATAGTATAATGACTTGTAAGAACTGAAAAGGTCTTTAGTTGTCTTTTGTGTCAAACACTCAGGTCCACAGCCACACGCTTCCGCTGGTTCCAGCCGGCGCCGTTCGATAAGCAGCAGACGTGGGCTCTGGATAACCTGTACATCGGTGACGGCTGTCCTGAGATGTGCTCCGGCCGCGGCCGCTGCAGACAGAGCTCCTGTGTGTAAGTTACCTTCATGTTCACCACGTAATGTCTGCTGCAGGCTTTCCTGCTCCTCACCGCTCTTGTCTTTCAGATGTGACCCTGAGTGGGGCGGAGAGTTCTGCGATGAGCCTCTGCTCTCTCTGCCAGCTCAGCTCAAGGACAGTTTCAGTCGCGCTCCAGCGCTCAATCACTGGCACCTGCTGACCGGCGGCAAGATCAGCAGCGTCTGTGGAGCCGTGGCCTCGGGATCAGCGCTGCACTTCAGCGGGGTAAAGCCATCTATCCTTTAGTCTCATTTCAGTTTGAGGAGATTCTCACATTCAGAGTGATTCACAGTCCTTACGTGACACTATAGCAGCATGAAATCATAATATCATGAAATATCAGCTATACATAGAAACTAAAAACAAAATAACCAAATTCAAAAGTATTTCAGCTCCCAGAGTTAATACCGAGTATGACCTTTGGCAAAGAGCTTATTCTCCTGAAGATTGAGTCCCAGGAGTTCCTCTAAGGCTTTTTATAGTTGGCCCATCTATATTTCATCCTCTGTTTATGAGTTTCCCATCCCTGCTGTCTTTTACCGTAGGGATGCCGTTCTCAAAGTGATGTGAGTTTAAGCTCAATTTTACATTCATCAGACCGTGAAATCTTCCTGCAGTTAGCTGCCTCTAAGCAAACTCAAATATAATTTTTTTTCCGCAAAACATTTCCATGAAAATTATTTGTTGGAGGAAAATCTGTCTCCCTCTAGCTTTCTGTGCACCTACCTGTCTATTGTAATAATGTTTCAGTATGTACAGTATGACAGTATTGCTGTAGGCCTGTTTGCGTACGCTATGGTAGTTGTAAATGTGTGTTGTGTGTCATTGCTGTTATTTGTCCATTGGCCAGAGCTGCTCTCGTCAGCTGGTAACGGTGGATTTGAACCTGACCAGTGCTGAGTTTATCCAGTTCTACTTCATGTACGGCTGTATGATTGCACCCAGCAATCGGAATCAGGGCGTTCTGCTGGAGTTCAGTGTGAACGCGGGGATCAGCTGGAATCTGCTGACTGAGATCTTCTACGACCAGTACAGCAAACCTGAGTGAGTGTCTCTGCTAGTACTGTGATCTTCTTGATTTGAACCGTTCCAAAAACCGTTCTTATAATTCCCAGATCAACCTTATCACCATACTGCTGTTTTATTCTGAGCACAGAGTAGCAGGAGGGAAGGGCTGAACTTTTCTTGTGTTTTGTGTAAAAACAGTCGAGTAGGAAACTTTTTTTAGTGTACTGAATGAATGGTCTTCTGGTTGGAGTGTTCAGTGGTAGTGCGTTTACACTGCAACTCTAAAGGCTTTCTCCTGCAGGTTTGTGAATGTTCTGCTGCCCCCTGCTGCACGGGCGGTGGGTGTTCGTATCCGCTGGTGGCAGCCGCAGCATGATGGGGCCGATCGGAGCGACTGGGCTCTGGATAATGTGCTGATCTCTGGCTCAGAAGCTCACGCTCAAATCTCTGACACCTTTGGAGAAGCAGCACTGCCCAGCCATGAGAGAGCACCGGCCGACGGCACACACACACGACACAGCGGCTCATCCACCATCCACGAGGAGACCATCGGTAGGAGACACCACACACACACACATACACACACACATATGTCTGTTCAGCTATACTTGTGGAGACTCTCCATAGGCGTAACGGTTTTTGTACTAAATTCATCCTTACTCTCACTTCTTTTCTGTATTAATCTGAATTTCTTTCTTTTCAGTGAGCGATCACTGGCTGTTTTCTGAAGACTGCTTCGTGAAGCGTTTCTGCAGCTCTCCAGATGGTGTCATGGTGTGTGGAAACACAGATGGACAGGAAGTTTATGCAGTCACACATGACATAGTTCCCTCCAAAGGCTGGGTCATGCAGTTCAAGGTAAACTCTCACAGCTCTGATGTACCTATGCAGTCACTCACTCATTTGTTTAGACATTAGAAGGCCTAGTCCTAACTGTAATTGTTTATGTGTGTTGTTTGTCAGATTGCGGTTGGCTGCAGTGTGCCGGAGAAGCCTGCAGAGAGACAGGTTCATGTTCAGTACTCCGTGAACTTTGGTGTGACCTGGAAGTACCTGGTACCTCAGTGTTTACCTGCAGACCCTCGCTGTGCCGGGCAGGTGTCGCAGCCGTCTGTGTTCTTCCCGGCCGACGGCTGGAAGCGAGCGGTTTATCCTCTACCAGACAGTCTCGCAGACACGTGAGATATCACAGACACTGTTTTGTACATGTAGCTGAAATCAGTTACTGAGTTCTTCCAATGCTAGAGTAATTTCTCAAGGAGAATAAACCAGTTGTATATCTTTTATTTATCATGTAAGCAGAGGTTCACAAACACACCATGATTCAGTTTACCATGCAGTAGAAGTCAAAGCTTCAGTTGTCCTTGTACTGATCAAATCAACAAACTCAACCACATATGTGAGCCTGCAGCACAGCAGCAGTCAATACTATATTCTACTGGTCAAAATGATTATCATTTACTTTTACGCCAAAAGTCATTAGAATATTCAGTAAAGATCACGTTCCATGAACATATTTTATAAATTTACTACTGTAAATACATCAGGAATTAATTTTGATGAAGCATAATTCTCAATTTCCAAATATTTACCTTTATGACTGGTTTTGTGCTCCAGAGTGCATCTATTCTCCCTTTTTTTAAAAGCAAGTATTTGGAAAGGAAAGAAGTGACGTGGTTAGGTATGATTTCCCATACTAGGAATTTGTGCTCTGCTGCCGGACCTGGGACTCGAACTCACAACCTTTGGGTTACAGGTCCAACTCCCTATCCATTAGACCATGACTGCCCCAAACAGTTTTTAAAAGACATTTTTGCAAGTACACATGTGGAGATGAGAGTTCTCTATATCTTCAGGTGATATAGAAGGATATTCTGGTGTCGTTCACAGAACGGTGCGCTTCCGCTTCTATCAGAGGCATTCAGATACACAGTGGGCGGTGGAGAACTTCTACATCGGACCAGCTTGTGAAAACCACTGCGGAGGTCATGGAGATTGTCTGGACCAGCACTGCCTCTGTGACCCGGGCTTCACTGGACCCAATTGCTATGCCAGCACCACGCTGAAGGTAACCCAGTGGGACAGCAGACATGTAGTGCTGTCAAAAGTACTGACCGTGATACCATTCGGTTTTAAAAAACATCCATTTCTTGCTAAGATTTGAGCACTGTTGAACCCATTTTTAAAAATTGCTGACATGTGAACGTGAGCTCTGCAAACACCAGGCTTTCGCTGTGTCCCCAGCAGGCATCACTGAAGGAGCGCTTCGACTGGGACGGGGCCCGCGGGCCGCAGTGGCAGGTGCTGGAAGGCGGATATCCCTGCACTGACTGCAGGGTGCTGGTGGAGGGAACGGCTCTGTACTTCAATGGTGCAGAGGCCAGACAGGTGGTCACCAGGGATCTGGACCTGCGCGGGGCGAAGTAATTACACTTAGCATTCTCCTTTCTAAGTTTAAACAGTTTTTAATTCAACTCATAACAAAACAATAAAACATAACACAAAATATTTTCATTTAATACATCTTTAAATACTGCTTGACACATTGTTTCATGTACTGTGAAGTACTTCCTGTGAATCCTCACGTTATGTTGTTACGTATCCTTTCTGATTTAATTCAGGTCTACTTTAGAATAATCTTGTTGGTTAATGGTTATTAATCGGTTAACAAGCAGCAGTTCTTAATGTTGACCAGATCTGTGAGTATCCTCCTAATTTAACAAATGGCTGTGCTGCCGTTCAGGTTTGTGGAGTACTGGGCTAAAATCGGCAGCGAAGAGAATGTTACTCTCTGTCATCGTCCAACCTGTCGGAAAGAGGGTGTGTTATTGGATTACTCTACTGATGGAGGTATGCTTTTTTTAATGATAACACAAATGCAAAATCATTCTCTTCTTTTCCTTCATGAAGACACAAGTCATACTAAATTGATTGAGTTGTTGTCTCTGTGAGGTGTGTCCTGGACGTTGCTTCACGAGATGGACTATCTGAAGTATATATCAGTGAGGAGAGATTACATCGTGCTGCCGGAGACAGCGCTGACCAATGCCACTCGTCTGCGATGGTGGCAGCCGTTCTCGCTGCTGTCGGGACTGGTCCGGGCAAGTGCAGAGCGTGCTCAGTGGGCTTTAGACAACATCCTTGTGGGAGGCTCTGACATCAACCCCAGCACCCTGCTGGACACCTTTGATGACGGTGAGTCACGTGTTACTCCACTATCATCAGCTGAACTCAGATAATAGGCACCTAACCCTAACACAGCCTTTTCTTGAGCTACTGTCCATATTATAGAGCTGCACAAATGTTCTCCTTCCTCCAGAGGGTGTCTCTCATGAAGAGAGTTGGAGCTTCTATCCCAATGCCGTCCGTACAGCTGGCTTCTGCGGAAACCCGTCGTTCCACTTGTATTGGCCCAACAAGAACCAAGACGGGTCACACAATATCCTGGTGACCCGAGAACTCATTGTTCAGCCTGGATACATCTTACAGTTCAAGGTTTGAGCACAAGACGATTGAGATCGGGGGCGGTGCTAGGGGTGGTTTAAAGCTCTGAATGTTTTTTACCAAGCACTGTACGCATCATCACTGAATTGTTTATTAGACCCGCAGATGTTTTCTACATTACATTCTCTTGTTGAACTGGCAAACCATTGATTAACAGTTACAGCAGCTGCTTCGGGTATCTATAAATGACAGTAGACTTTAACTTATCGACCGCAACAATAGTCAGTTTAGATTATTTGTTACTGAGCACTGTTACTGTGAAGCAACAGATTTTACGAATATCATGTTCGGCACACATGGTCAGTGGCAGACTTTTCTTTGTGTTAGGGCAACAAATATTAAGTGGCTTAAATTGTAGAGATGTTGTAGTATATTGTCCTGGCTACCCTGGCTGTTTTTCAGAAAGTTGTCCTTGGGGCTGTTGTAATACATCACAGTCTGTCTGTGATGAGCTCTGTGGGCAGGGCTCAGCCGGGATGTCCATGAGCAGTGCAGTGTCCTTGATGACTCTGAAGCTGATATGAAGTCCTGACTCATACTACGTATGTCCAGGTGGGTGTGTGCAATTCAGGTTGAGTGGATTGGCACACACTACTAAAGGATGATGAAGGGAGAAATAGATATTGTCCTTTAGCACCCTTGCACCAAGTCTGTTTGGGTGAAGGCCATTCAGTTTAAACAGTTGTCTATGGCCCCAGAAAAGACTAAAGTTGTTGATGAAGTTGACTCCTTTTGAAATGCAGATTCAGTATATCATTCTTCCCCACATGGATGATGGTTTGATTTGCAGTCTTGTGCTTCATTAGTGTGAGCTGAAGTTTCTTGTTCACATCAGAGACGGTTGCTTGAGGAAAGCAGCATGTAGTTGTCGTCCTGTTACTGTTGTTTCTGATGATGGAGTCTCCCACTATCAGAGTCCTGAGCTTGGCTGCGCTCAGAGCTGAATGCCGCTGTGTTTTTGACCTTGAGTGCCTGTTAGCAGCCACGTTAGCTGCAGGCTGATCCAATTAGACTTGCTCCGTTTGTGCCAAAAATTAGTCTGTCGATCAGCTTTGTCTTTTTCCTCTACACTTTGTACAAACTTTTGAGATATACTAGCTTCATGGGACTCAGCAGCTGTATGCTGATCATGGTGATGATCTGCTGTGTGTTCTGCCTGTTTTGGAAGTCGAGCAAGTAACTTTGTTTCAAGAAGTGCAATCCTTTGTAGATATCTGTGGCAGTTCGTGCAGCAAGCAGAAGAGGCATTTTCTTTCTGGTCTGTTGTATGTATGTAGGCAGCTGTGTTTTCCTGTCTCTGGAATGTAAGCTGCTGGCTGTAGGATGCAAAATCCCCTTTTTTTGTAAAATGATTTAAATCCCAAAGAGTTTTAGTTTTATTATTAGTGCCAAAAATGTGTTGTTTGAGCACTATGCTGATTTGCTGAATTAAGAACAGAAATCGGGAGCAAAGTGCAGAACAGGAAGTAAGAACGTCTGATTGAACCAGAAGACAAAAGAAGTTTGTAATCAAACAAGAGCAAAAAATAAGTGTATAGAGCCCTGTATGTTTAAATACACTTGCGATTATAAGTTTATGAACATAGGGATGTCTCTGGAGTAAGTCCTGGATATCTACTCACCCTATTACTGCCCCTGTTCATTCAGATCATTCAGTTTTCACACAGAAACACAAATGTACAGTGATGCTAGTCTTTGTTCACTTTAGATTGTGGTGGGCTGTGAGGCAGATCGCTGTGATGACCGTCATTCAGTGCTTTTACAGTACAGGAAGGATGCCAGGTGAGTACGTACAACAGATGTGCATGTGAATTATCTGTATGTAACATCTCTCTCCTTTTATCTGTTGCGTGCGTGTCCAATTCTGGTTCTGCAGAGTTTACCTTTAACTTGTCCCCTTTCTGGCCCTAACCCTAACCTGGAAGACTCTGGTAATCCTGGAGAACTTGGTTCAAGTGTATTTAATTGGGGTTAGAGCTGAGAAGACGCAGGGTTGGACACTCTGATCTATTGTCAAAGCCTAGTGTTAATGACAGTTTTCTTTTGGAGTAAAAAAAAGAAAGGAAGTGGTAATATTTTGTCTAGTAATGAAAATCCATTCCTCCACAGGTCAGACGTGTGGCAGTTAGTCCAGTCCGCCTGTCTTCCTTCTTCTGTCAACAATGTGGGCTGTTCACCTTTCCAGTTCCATGAGTCCACTATCTACAGTCCTGTCAACAGTTCAGTGTGGACCAGAGTCACCATTCAGCTGCCTGACCACGTGTCATCTGGGTATGGCATCAAGGGTCCCTAAATGATCCCTTATTTATTTTTTTTTGATAATCTTTAGGATGTGTGGAGGTAGTTGTTAAAACACTTATCCTGGTCCTGTACAAGCTGGTCTCAGGTATTCAGGGATTAATGTATATGTCTATAAATATCATAATCTCTTTCATGTTTTCAGTGCAACACAGTTCCGCTGGATCCAGCACGAGGCCCCTGGCGAGCGCTACAGCTGGGCCGTGGATCATGTGTACATCGGGGAAGCTTGTCCTGGACTGTGCAGCGGTCATGGCTACTGTACCAGCGGACCCGTCTGCATCTGTGACGAAGGTCATCATGGTGGGCATTATTTTTTCTATAACTCTGTAATTCGGTGAAGTTTAAAACAGAACAAACAGGAACAGCTTTTGTCTTTCTCAGGTGATGACTGCTCTTTGTCCAGCAGCGAGCTGCCCAGCTCTATAAAAGATAACTTTGAGTCTGGTTCGGTGTCTCAGGAGAGCTGGAGCTTGATTCAGGGCGGTGGCGTGGGCAGTGGATGCGGTCAGCTCTCTCCTCACGCTCACGGGGACTCGCTGTACTTCAACGGCTGCAAGATCAGACAAGCCATCTCTAGACCTCTGGATCTGACCCGTGCTAGGTATAGCAAGAAAACGGTTCAAGACATCCTTTGCTTTTCTTGTTCGTTTTAGTCATTAATGCAGTCCGTTACCATCCTCTTTCCTCCAGTAAGATCATGTTCGTGCTGCAGATAGGCAGCGTTTCACAAACGGACAGCTGTAACGCTGCACTGGATCAGACGGATACAGTCGACCGGGCTGTGCTTCTCCAGTACAGCGTCAATAATGGAGTTAGCTGGCACGTGATTGCTCAACACCAGCCAAAAGACTTCATCAAAGCCCAGAGAGTGTCCTACAACATCCCACTGTGAGTCTGCAAGCTTGCTTGAATTACTTGGGTGTTGCCCTTATACCTGTAGCTCTAACCGTAGAGTGTACTGCTAATAACATCAAGCTCATGGGTTCAGTTCCCATTGGGGAAAATGAAGTGGTAAAATGCATACCTTGAATGCAATGGAAGTTGCTTTGGATTAAAGCATCTCGCAAATGTGTGAATGGATTATGTTCATTGTTCTTGTTTGAAATTCAATTCAATGTACTTGAAGAATGTGTTTGAGTGCAATCTTTATAATCTTCCTAATATGATACAGCTGTGAATGGATGAGGAGATCTGATGAATCCAGGCAAAGGAATGTGGGAAATGTAGTCCGGGGTGAATGGCGAAGGTGCAGGATAGAGCGGTGCTGAGCTTGTGGTCACTATGGGAGAGTATTGACCAGGTGTTGTTTTCTCTGCTTCAGCGAGGCCCGTGTCCCAGGGGTTCAGTTGCGTTGGTGGCAGCCGTGGCACGAGGGCGCCGGGCACGATCAGTGGGCGCTGGACCATGTGGAGGTCATTCTGTGAGTACTCCAGCCTGCAGACATCAAACTAGCCTTACGATGATCATTTCTCCTTCACTCAAACGTCAGTAAAATCTTTCAGCAAGCTGACACCTGTGAGAAAAGTGCTTGGATTTGCCAGAAAATTCTCCTATTAGGCTTATAATGTAGTACGCTCATTGTTAATACTGTAGTTTCTACATAGTGCTGCATTGCTTATAGACACTAAACACTCCCTTTTCTTATCCTACACACACACACCTCTCACTCAAGGTCTGGTCTCTCTCTCTCTCTCTCTCATCACTGCCCTCCACATGTTCACTTCACTCACCCGTCTGCCTTCACCATCCTGCGCTGTTCTGCAATAACCTTTCCCTTTCCTGACCTCCTCTTAAATGTACGTTCCTCTTTGGAACCCTGTTGTTTTCACTCCCAACGTTCAACTCTGTTGGCACTGCATTCCCTCTGTTGCTCTGCTACTGCTGGCGCAGGTTAGGGCTCTTCCACCCCCAGACCTTTGTGCAAGCCAGCAACAGCTCTGTCCTGCATCTTATAACCTTTCCTCTCTTCTGTATTTTGCTCCCTATGGCATGGCTGTAGTGTCAGGTAAGTGCTTTGCTGTTCCTGGAATGCACCAGTGTTCCCTGCCTTTGGTCTTTCTTCATCAAACCTTTCTTGTTCGTCACTGTAGACCTTATCACCCCATACAGGTGGAAAAATAATGGAAACAGCATATGAAAAAGTTCACTAATTATAATAATTATAATTTAGGTAAATCATTTAAAATTGCAAATGCAGCACAGCACGTTCATTGCCTGTTAGCAGTACATTGTCATCCTGAGGAATATGCATCAATAGCTAAATCACGAGCGTCGTATTTCAAGAAGAGCTCAAGCTAAGGTTATAACAGTTCTGTGCAAACGTCAACATTTTTATTTTAAGATCCTACCTTTTGTTTCAGTGTGCTATATTGTTTTTGACTAGTTCTGTGTGCATCTCAGACTGCCATATTTTATATTGTTTCCATTGTTGTTTTCCCCTGTATCCTACCCATCTAATCCAAAGACTCTTTCCTCTACACAAGGAGGCTAATGTCTCCCAATACAGTGGTAACATTTGATTTTTGGCTTTATAAAGTAGTTAATCATATACTTGAGAATATTATGGTCAAAGACAAGTAAAATCAATCATCCGGGTCACTGGAGAATGTGACTGTAATACAGTATATACAGCTGGAGTGACAAACTAAGCACAACACGGTATGCCAAAGGATGTACGCAAGCCAACTTTAAGCAAAATTGTGTATCAGTGAAATGAAAGACTTAACATACATTCACTGGTAACTTTATCAGGAGCATCTTTCTAATTCTGGGTCGGACACTCTTAGCCCCCAGAATAGCCCAAAGCTGAAGTTCAGCTGCCCCTAAAAATGTCTACTGAGTGTATAAGAGTGCACCCTTCTAGACACGACTTGAACATCCAAGGGCAGAAGTGACAATGATGTAGATACTCTGAATAGTATAAACAGATGGCTTAATTGTAACCTTAATTTACACAGTGATCACTTCACACCATCGGGGAGTCAGTTCCCACAATTCATGCATCCTATCGTGGTGCGTGAAAGGATTAGTTCACCCCTTAAAATGAAATTTTGCCATCATTTACCCTTGTGTGGTACCAAACCTGTATAAATTGCTCTCTTATGCTGGACACAAAAGACAGTATTTTGTGACAAACCAAACAGTTGTCGGCTCCTACTGACTTCCATAGTAGGGTCAGAAATACTATGAAAGTCAATGGGGACAATGTTTGATTACCAGAATTATTCAAAATATCTTCTTTTGTGTTCTAGAGATGTTTATACAGGTTTGGGATGACAAGAGGGTGAGTAAATGATGCTAAAATGTTTGGGTGAACTATTCCTTTAATCTGGAAGCTTCCCGGAGGGGTGGAATTAATGGAAAAGTTAATGTGCCCTGTCATCTTTTAATAAAGAAAATGGCATGCATATGCAACTTGCAGCGTAAAATAGTTTCGTCTGGTAACCTAAAAAGTGCAGCTTAAAATCAAGCAGGTTTCTAAGATATGTCACTTCATAGCAAAGTTGCTTTAAAGTGTTTTATGATGTTTTGAGAACCCTACTAAGATTAACGTGTAGTCAAACATTACACGTGTGTGCATGCGTGGTAAAGAGCCGGTTTCCCCGTCCCAGGTCCCTTAATTGTGATTGTATTTGTTCATAAGCCATTGCTAACATTGTGTGTCGTGGCTGTATAAGCACAGAGACCTTTCAGCGGTCCTTCACCCTCATCACAGCACCATCTCCCACCCTCCTTTCCCTTCATGCTTTGCAGACGCCCCCTCCTGTCCTGGCTGCGTTCCTGGCTCTTTGGTCCCAACCTGACGGACAGAAGAGGCAATGACAGGCTAAGCAATAGCGACTCTCACAATGTTTTCCACATTTTTTTGATTATGTCTGTCTGTCCTCCTCACAACCTCTCACTGTTATCACATTTGGTCTCTTGATCTTTTTCCATCCGTCGATCTTTCCTCAAGCTCCAACCTCAAGCACTACTCACTCAAAAGCAGGATTATTGTCTTTGTCACTTACCAAACAATTACAATGCACCAGCTCCAAAAGACCATAAAATGAAGCGATGACAGTGTTTGAGGTTACGAGTGAACGTTTGATTCTGTAGTTCTTAAAGAATTAGAATAGCGATTGCGCCCGACATCCCTTTCCTGGCATTACTAAACCTCTGTCTGCTTTCCTCTCCACAGCACCCGTAAACAGAACTACATGATGAACTACTCCAGACAGACCGGCCTACACCACTACTACAACAGGAAGAGACGGGCATTGCGGCAGCGAACCTAAACGCTTAGAGAGAAGACGCTGCCGCTCACACATTATTCTGCTGGCTACAATCCGCTTTCCCTGATGAGAAAACACCATGTCAGGTCACTTCTGTCAGCATCTGGCCATACTCTCTCTCATCCGAACGATACATTGGACCATCTAGTCCCATTTCTAGCCAATCAATGCCTTCCCAGAGCAGTGTGATGGGAAAGACAAGCACCTAAATGTGGCGATTTTTGTATACTTATCTATGAACTATTGGGTTTCCTAATTCTGTTTGTTATAACCTTGTTTGAATCCTCCTGATGTGAACGACTACAAAGCTCTCCTGCTCTCACCTCACTTTCTACCACACTGTGAAGATATTCTGACGGTTACGATGATGATCATTACTAGTGCTGGAGAGGAGAACCGAAGACGACTTGTGCTGAAGCAGTTTCTTGGATGAAGATAGTGACGATGTGTTTTGCTGTTGTGTGTCTGTGGGTTCGTTTTGTGATGCGTTGATTGTGCTGTTCAATCGTTTGTTAGTATTATACTAACTTGTATCTTTTGGGCTTGGATCATTTATCCTTTGCGAAGCAAGGCACGTGGAGAAGTCAGCCTTGGAGAGGGGAAAAAAGAGTGAAGCAGAGTATGAATACATTTAAAAAAGAGGGACTAACGATGTTTTGTTGTTGATAAATCACTTTTTTATATATCTTGGTTCCTTAAGAATATTTATGGTAAATGGTTCTCCACTAAACCTATTTAAAATACACTGTGGTTGAAATATGTGTTGTTGTTGTTTTTTTTTTTCTGTTGGTTTGTTTTTTCTTTCAGTTTGTTTCATTAGGTTTAAGTTATTAGGTCCGGTTCTTGGTTGCGATCGATCGACGCCCTTCCCTTCTCATTCAGTCATCCAGTTGTGCTGTTAGACATCTCCTCATTCCCCTCTTTCTTTGATGACCTGTCAGTGTTGTTTATGATGTTACCTTCTCCCCTTCTTGGTGTAGCTCTCCAATATAGCAAGTTCTTGTGTATATATATTGTATATAAATATATATATGCAGGGATCCATTCGCCTTATAAAAGGGAAATAAAGAACTGTCAAAACCTCCAGCAGAAGAGTGGTTTTTATTAGTGTTAGGACATGCACAAAAATATTTGTACATATCAGATTTATATCGCCATCTGTGACCATGGACCACAAAACCAGTCAAGAGGGTCAGTTTTTGGAAAAAAGTTTTAATATATGAATGCATATGTGACGTGTGGGGTTTGTTATTTTAAATGTAATGTGTTTAATAAGTTAATAGTTTATAAATACAAAGACTTTATAACTAGAAGAACCAGGAGCCTACTTCAAAAACAAACATTACCATGAAAGAGCTGAGGTTCAGTGACTGGAACTTTTGTGTGGTCTATACCGAAGCACACTTCCACACACCACCGTGCACTATGATCACACTGTCAAACACTCCGAGTGTAGCACAGCACACAATTAAGAGGAACCACCACCACGAGAGGAAGACCAGTCTGCCAGGAACCTCAGCTTCTGT
>JAUCMU010000146.1:206469-235410 GCA_032275025.1 Enteromius treurensis
TCTCCAGAACATGGCGCCCGCAGCAACACTACAGACAGAATAATAGCTCCGCCTTCTTTCTTTGTGTGAACATTTGAAAATAAACCCACTCTCTGACGGAGAAAAGTGGAGGCGTGTTTAATTGAATCGTTTTAGGTGGTGTGGACAAGACATAACTTTTATAAAGAAAATCTCTTAGGTTAAGACTTTAATCTTTATACAGTATCTTCAGGATCTTGTCTCTGCTCTAACAGCTCAGAACACTCCACAGAGAAAGAAACATTTGACATCACATGACTCCTTTAATGTTTCTGTTCGCTGTTGACTGGATAATGAATGAATCCACTAGAGACTGTAAGAGCAGGATCCTGTGGACCTTGTTCTTCGGTCCCACAACAACCAGCAAGACCGAGACATCGTTCCTGCAAACAGATCTCGTCCCTTCAGACTGACGTCTCACACCAGAACATAAAAGAATGAATCAGACAGAGGACTGTTAGTCCAGTGACGGTCAGCTCTGTTCCTGGACTGTTTCATCTGTACAGTAGCACAAAAACAGTATGAGGTGCACATTTGACCAACATTACTCTGAGAAAACCTTTCTCAATAAAATGTTAAAGATAATCCAAAGCTTCCTAACTACACACGTCTCTGTGATGGAACGCTGCTCTTTGCTTTAATTCCAGGATCTGTTATTGCTTTCAGTGTGTCGGTGAGGTCACGCAAAATTAGATTCAAACTCAAATTACACACGTTAAACTTTAAATAAAGCACATGATCACCTTAGATTATAGTTTGCAGGTTGTTGTTCATAATTTCATGGAAATAGAAAGGACAAAACCTGACAGGAGAGAGAATATTTTCAAACATTTTTTTTAAATGAGCTCAAACGTGTATTTATTATAAAAGGAGTAAATATCAGCCGTTCACCCTTAACACATTCTGTCACAGACCAATGAATAAAGGAGGGACAGGTTCTGGCCGAGAGAAAAACAATGCATTAAGTCCAAGTGCGATGCGGTGCTGAATGATCCTCTGCTGCTCTAGTGCTCACAGTCCCCACAACATCAGACTCAATTCAGTAGTACTCTGAAATATGGGATCATTTAAATCTCTACCCCCTAGAAGGAAACACTCACACCAAAGCCATGCTTCTTTTCTAAAGCATCAACGGGTTTCTGTAACTATTTCTAGTCTAGAGTACAGAGCGTTTGACGTGGATCCTGATAAACTCGTCAATAAACACGGCACAGAAGACTGTACAAGCTCGTTTAATTGCAGGACCAAATTTAATCTGAAAATTGTAAAAAATATCAAATTCATACAAATGCTCTTTAACGGAGATAGCGCTAGTAGGAAAGTGTACAAAAATGAGGGGAACAACAAACGCTTTTAATATTTAACCTAGTCATCTGACAGCTGGAGTCCGATCAGCTCCGATCAGGAGCCGAAGCTGACCTCAGATCAGTCCTCTTGCTCCGAGGAGCGACGCCTGCTCCACACACACATACACACACACACACACACAACAAATCAAAACATTTACTGCAATTTAATGTGTTTTAAAACCAGCAGCAGCTTCTAGCCTGAATCCCAGACGTCTGATTATAAAGGTTAATAACGCTCTCACTCCGCCAATCAATCAAACACAACTGTCCAGAAGTCATCAGTGAAAGGGAAGCAGCCTGCGGCCACGTGCCTGAGCGTTAGCTTTCAGCTGGGTGAGCGAGGCTAGTCCTGCTAGCTTCCCATCAGCCCCTGCTGCCCGGTTCCCTGGAGCTGCTCTGCTTCTGCTGCAATGGACGTGTGCTCGGACGTCTCTACGAGCCCAGACGAGGCCTCTTACGCTGAGACTGCTCCTCGTCAGCCTCCTCTTCCTCCTCATCTTCATCTTCATCGTCTGGGTAGTCCACGAGCCCCACCTGCTAAAAGAGAACAACACACACACTCAAGCCCACTCTTAACCAGTACTAGTTAAGATTCCAGTCAGATGTAGTATCAATCCCAGAATCCATCACAGCTAATCGGAAGTGTGTGTGGGCGGAGCCTCTGGAAGTGCACTGCTCTCACGATGAAATGGACATGTTCATGATTCAATTTGTAACGTTACTAGATGTATATACGGAGTATACCGAAATAAAAACCATTTCTGTGTGGCTGTCTCAGATTGATCACATGTTAAAGCATCCTCCTGCAGAATAACACCAGCAGCTTGCACACAAGTGACTTCCTCCATGTCTATGATGATATAATGATGTAGTTTCCTGCACTCTGGGTGATACAAATGAAAGAAGTCTGGACCCGTGTGTGTTTGTGCCGTACCCGGGTCTGGCCTGAAGGAGGCGCTGCAGTTCTGCTGGAGGAGGTGGAGGGCGGAGGTTTGGAGCCGTTAGCCGCTGCTGCTGAGTGAGAGAAGGTGAACTTGAAGCTGCCACTCGCCGTCCGCTTAGGCTGGTTCTCCTTGTCCTGACTCTCCTTCACTGAACACACACACAGGACATTACAGGACACTTCCGGCATACTGCTGGATCAAGGACGCTCAAGACTTCTTAAACACATTAACACCATCAAAGATCCCTCACACAAAACTTCCATATGTCTTATTAGTAACATTATTAACAGTTCCTTCCCCACTGCCTTTAACTCCATTTACAACTCAATAAAACTCTAGGATATGGAAATAAGTTCTACTCCCTTCTGATCAAATGCAGAAAAATCAAGCTCCTCAATATTTGTGTTGTTTCAAGCAAAAATATCTACAGATTCTTCAAGCCACATATATTTATAGAGGAAGAACATGACAAAAGTCTTGTGAAACGGATCAAAGTGAGGGGAGTTTGCAGAAGAAACAAACAAGTGTTTGTTCTCCACTGAAGATATTTCTCCTTCATCGTGTCTCCAGTAAACGCCTCTTGATTTAAGGAAGTGGTATTCATTTCAGCAGTGGATGCAATATTCCATATCCTCATGAACTCAGGACCCTAATCTAAGATCTTTGTGGAAGAGCAGATAAAGACTTGAAGAGAAACACGTCAGGTACCTTTCTCGCTCTCCATGAACTTCCCGTAGTCGCTCTTGCCCTTGTCCAGGCCTGCGTCAGCCACATCCTCCTCCTCCTCCTCCTCCTCCTCATTCAGCCACATGTCTTCGTCCTCCTCGAAGGAGCGGGCGTCCCTGCGGTACCTGACAGAGAGAGAGAGAGCTCATGTTACAGATCCAATCAGTCTGTTTCTGCTGAACTAGAACAGACACCAAAACAGATAGAATACTGTAAATAGATCACTTCCCAGGACGCACTCATTCTTTCCTGTAATGAAGACTTAAAAGCAAAAGTACTCAGCTTTCATTTCTAATATGTGTGATTTACCTACTTACCTAAGAAAATGAGCTCTGTTCTGTTCACCTACTTTTAGATGCAAATCTAGAAGACTAATGAATTTCATATTGCCTTGCTTATTTATGAGTTTAAGTGTAATTATGTCTATAAAAGACAGTATTACTGTACTGTGACGTCACACTGCTCAGAGAGCCTATTCTGGAACATCGTTCGGACTGGAAACCAGAATAATGGATAAATCTGTTTGTGGATCAGGAGTGGACTCGTGTGTGTGTGTGTGTTTCTGGAGGAGGGAAGGTGAGCTGCACCTGCTGAGTCCTCGGCTCTGGCGCTCCTTCTCCTGCTCGTAGCGGCCCTTCAGGCCCTTGAAGGTCTGCACATACTCGATGGACTCCAGCGCCGTGTAGAAGTTGTCCACAATGTGTGCGATCAGAGATTTGATGTCCTCCTGATGACAGAAGCACAGCGGTCAGTAAGAGCTGGCGTGATCATTCTGGATACACAGAGCTTGGTTGTAGTTCTCAAGACACAATATCAGACAACTAAAGATCTGAAAAAGAATGAAAGATGTGAGGACAGGAAGTGATGGTAGAGGATCAGGAGGAGACTCACCACTCGGATGAACTCGAAGAGCTCGATGATGGCTGAGTTCAGCAGGTTGTATCTGGTGCCGTTGTCCAGCAGTGCGTTGATGACCGGCTCGATCAGGTTCCCTTTGACAATGTAGCGGTTGTAGTACTCGTCCTTCAGGCCGATGATCCTCCTCATGAAGCGCAGCGCACCTGGACAATCACAACCCACCTGCATCACAAACACTGCACACACCAGACCGGCTACCACTGAAGATGTGTGTCCGTCTGGTTCTCTGGGAATTATGGGTACATGTCTGTGCTGGTTCAGGAAGAACTGTAAATCTGAACCATCAAAATGTTACTCGGAGGTCCCCCAAGGTTCAGTCTTGGGCCCTTTCTTGTTCACTATTGTCTTTGTCTTGTGGGGATGACGTCTGCTAGAGAGTAAAGAACACCGTGATCAGCGTGAGGATACTCACAGAGCGCCAGGAAGGTGTGTTTGGAGTTCATGAGCGTCAGCACCCTCCTCAGCAGGTCTCTGGTCATGATGTAGTTCTTGATGTGGTACGCGTGATGCTCCACACAGAAGGTCAGCAGCTCCAGGATCAGAGCCAGCAGCTGCGCCGTCTGGAAGTTATCTGACACACAAGACAGGCTAGAGGTCACAAACACGGCTTTATACTTTAAAATAAACCCGCTTCATCCAAACGAACCTAATAAGACAGAAATTCCTTTAAACGATCCTGAACGCAAACTTAAACTCATTCAATACATGTTTGAGAAGTGAACGCAGAAAAGGAACATGTGTAACCTCGAAGTGCATCTTATAAGACCAGGAAATCCCGCTCGCTTGATTGTGCTCCTCTTTCTCGGCATGTCAAATCTATGATTTCTCCTACAGGTTTACAGCTCTGGAGGATGCTCATCTCTGCAGGGCTCTCAGAAATCACTTAGAATATCTTTGGATTCTGCTTTATAACTGGTACATTTATGTTTATTAAATCAAAAAGCATTTCTAATTAAAAGCATGAAACTTTTAAAGGGTTTTTAAATGAAATTAAATGTGTTTCTCATATTTGATCATCACCAAATTAGCAAGTCTAATCAATCAAATGCAGAACAAAACACTTCATTTATTCAAATAGCCTTACCGATTAATTTTTTTTTTTGTCTGGTTATCAAACGAAGCCATGATACCTCAATGGAGTTTTAAATCATTAAAGGATAAACTAAACGTTTTTTGGCAAACAAAGTGGATGTACTATTAACAAAACATGAGAAATGTGCGATTATTCCTTAAAAATGTAAGTTTTAGTACTATTAAGTACATTCTATTGAACAATATCTCAGGACAGTGTCTTGAAGTAAAACCTGAAAAGAATGATAAATGGCTGCAGATCAGTTCTGAGGTGGTCTGAACGCGTGGCGATTCTCTCTGGGATGGATTCGGAGTGTAGATCTTACCAGCAGATGGCGCTCTACTCTAGTTTCAGCCTGGCGTTTCGATGGTGATGGAGAGCACTTGTGAGTCTGTAATTTTACCTGTCCCAGAATGCTTTGATGAGGTATGATTAGGGATGGGAATTGATAAGATTTTTACGATTCTGCTTAACGATTCGATTCTTTATCGATTCTCATTTGGAAGAAAAGGGACAACAAATTGTTGATTAGCATCACCAATGAAAAAATGTATTAAATAATAAAATAAATATTAGCCGGGTACATGCTAACGTTGTTGTTGTTGCTGCTGCTGCCGCTGCTGGGTTGAGAACTGTTAGTTCAGAGTGGATCGAAAACGCAAAATTATTTTGTTGTTATTGCATGCTGTGTGCGCAAATGTTTTAGCATGTTAGTGGTATTTCCTCCCGTTGAGGAAATATCTACGCTGCTAGTATTGCAAGTTGCCCTATTTTTGTCTTTTTTGGTGAAATACAACCAGACTTTTGAGCGTTTGTTCCGCGTAGGCGCCATGCTTACTATTGATTGAGCGTAAGCTACGCAACGTGATGACGTCATTCGTGCCCACCTGAATGGGTTCCTCGGTGGTGGAAATAGGGAACTGAGAAGTGGTGGGAAGAGCGCGGCGCCCTCTGCAGGACCGGAGGAGATGGTCCATCTTGATGGCCATATCCATGTACTCCTCAAGAGAGCTGGTGTTGTCCCGACATGTGAGTTCGGCCTGTAGATCCATGCGTACACCACGGCGAAACATGGCCTTTAGCGGCCTCCCCTCCCAGCCTGCCTGTGCTGCCAGCGTGCGAAACATTAAAGCATAATCCGCCGCCGTAGAGGATCCTTGGCGGAGACTCAGAAGTTCGTCCTTGGCCTCTTTACTGTCCTCTGAAGTAAAGCTAGAAGCTTGGGAGTTGATATAAATGGCACACTGCATTAGGAAACCCTTACACTTGCCAGGTGAGCCGTCATACTTTTCAGGAAGTGTCAGACGAGATGAGTTGGTCGGAGTGCTAGGAACAGCAGATGGGGAAATAGCTGCGGCTGTTGCTGGTGGATTGGCTTGGACAGAAAGCTGGTTCACAGCTGCGGTAAGGGACTGCATGAGCTCCTTAGACATGCTTGTGGGACAATCGAGCTGCTGGTGGTGGGCAGCGATGACTGATGCTTGCCGGGTAACTTCACTCATGAAGCTGTCTAAAGCCGCTGGATCCTGATTTGGCGAAGTCTTCTGTGACGAAGAGGCAGAGTCGTACGGATCCATTCACAAGGCTTTATTTAGAGTAGTCAGCAAGCAGAGGTAATCAACAGCGAACACCAACAGTATAGACAATCCAGTAAACAATACCGTACTTTGGCAGAGATCGCAATGGCAGGCAGCAGGAATCAACAACGATAGAAACAGTCCAAGATCATACACAGAGAGTCCAATACACAGAGAGTCCAATACACAGTCCAATACTCAGGCAGAGATCGCAACGACAGGCAGCATGAATCAACAAAGAGAGAAACAGTCCAGGGTCATACACAGAGAATCCAATACAAGGGAAAACGCTCAGAATTACGACCATAGGTACAATAAGATGTAGCGAATGTTCGCGCTTTAAATAGGCAGAATAATGACGGAATAATCGGCAACAGCTGTAGCAGAACTAGTGGAGGTACGTGAGTTTAAAAGGTCCGGGTGGGAACTAAAATGTGGGTGAGGGTTCCCGCTGTGACCGTTCAGAGAGGGCCACAGAGGCGCTATCGGTGACAGTCACGCGTACACGCGCTTGCCCGCTTGGTATAGATTCTGGGATATTTTATACAATTTGCGGGCATATTGTTAAACAGATAAGTAACGTTTTAATCGCTAACATAACAGATTCATGGAAAATGACATCTGTAATCAGCATTTTTGCCACAACTAATTTATTAATGAATCAGCATTAACTACATTAAAGAGAATCGCTTTATTTAAATGAATAAAATTCCCTACTCACTGGAGTTCAACAACTAGTTAATGTACAGAGACGCAGTCACATACCTGACTTGCAGATGTTAGAGTAGGTAGGTGAGAGGAATTGGGATAGTAGGCAGTGGGCCAAACCACTGTCAGAAAGGGGAGGGGGAGCTCAACTATTTTGAAATGCTTTTTTTGCGTTTGTATTTCCACTTACACAATATTTTTTTAGGTATACGTACATGTACTTTTTCACAATAGAAAGTGCAATTTTTTTCATTATGATTTTAGGGGGGGGGACAACCCTCGGATAGGGGGGGACATGTCCCCCCTGTCCCCACCGGGAATTACGCCCATGGTTAGAAGTGCTGTATTTAGTGTTATTGTGAACAGAACTAACCTTTCAGTAGAGTATTTTTACTCTGCTAATGTTTGTGTAGCGACATTAAATTTTTCCTGCTTAGAGTATTATTTTGACACTAATTGCTCCTTAGATCAAATTAACTTAGACTAAGGGTGTTGACGGACATGGTTTTAGACAGCAAGGTATAATTACACACAGCGGGCAAAATGACTGCTTATTCTTGGGTGGAAGTTAAACAAGTGATGCCTTGCAGTAGTTTATTTTAGACTGAACAACCAGAGTTAACCACTAGTATTCAACACTACAACATAACGCAACTAAAAACCAACTGAGTGTTCTCTGTTGTACTTGTTTTGTGTATAGATGTGTGTGTGTGTATATGTGTTTAAATGTGTTTAGTGAGTGTGTGTGTGTGTTCAGGCATTTGTGGTTTACGAGGACACAAATATGTATAATGACATAGGTACTACAACGTAAACATGGTTTATGAGGATACTTCCTTTGTCCCTGTAAAACAAAAGGCTTAAAAACATACTAAATGGTGTTTATTTGAGAATCTAAAGTGTGTGTAGTTTCCTGTAAGGGGTAGGTTTAGGGGTTGGGTCAGTGTAGGACAATACAACACACAGTCTGTACAGTAGAAACACCATTACACCTATGAAGAGACCCCAGAAAACGTGGAGACACTACGTGTGTGTGTGTGTGTGTGTGTGTGTGTGTGTTTGTGTGAGAGAGAGAGAGAGTTTGTGTGTATAAACTCTTCTTCACAACACATTACAGTTCAGTCTTGTTCAGACTTTCAGCCCAAATCTGATTTTGTGCAAATCCGGATGGAATCTGATTTAGGCGTCTAGCTGTCTACACACAGTTTATCACAACTGTTCATATCCAATTTATGTGTCCATAAGCACTCTTTCGTTTTTACAGAACGTGATTTAGATTCTATGAAAATGCCATTGTGTTGTAATACCAATGCTAAAAACAACAGTAGACTAACAGAAATTCAATACAGATGTGTCTTATGTCATGACCACATGCTGCCATCCTGGATGATCTGTATTATTATTTTCATTTACATTTAGTCATTTAGCAGACATTTTTTATCATTCAGACAAACAAGATAGCAACATATACAAGTGCTGAGTCTCAGTTAGTCTAGCACAGTGCACATAGCAAAGTTTTAGTTTTTTTTTTTTTTAATTGGCTCTAAATAAATAGAATAGGTAAGTGCTAGTATTAAGTTGTTAGGTGATGGCGAAAAAGATGTGCCTTTAGATGTTTCTTGAAAATGGCCAAAGCTGCTCTGATTGAGATCAGGAGGTTCTTTCAGCTGGGAACAGTCCAGGTAGAGTCAGTGATTTTGTGTCTCTTAGGGATGACAGCATGACGTGTCGTTATATTTCGTCTCAGTGGCAGAAACACAAGCTGGAATCTGTGCTGCCATCTTCAAGCTGAACTTAAAGCTCAAATAGGTTACGTATAGTAGCAATACATAGAGTTCTTCCACTTGACTTGCCCTTCACAACGACAAAAGCTTGTTCCTGCAAAGATGTTCAGCATGTTTTCTAAAAAACATCTGACGTGTTTACTTTTTACATGGCATGAGGACGTGAAAGAGCTATGCTAAATCCGATCTGACAGGTCAGACTGAAAAGTGCGAGAATCTTTCAGGAGAGTTTATGTTTGACCACGGGCAGTTAATCAAACGATTACATTTCACCAGTTATTCAAAACGAGCAAAGAACATTTACATTATCAAAGAACATCATAACTGACTTCAGTCTAGCGCAAGTGTTATGTGCTCTTTAAAAACACGCCTGTTATAATCAGTAAAGTGATCTACACTGTATGATAAAGAAATCAAATCGTTTCTGAAGTGAATCTCTGCGCTGGAAATATTTTTTTAATAATAATAATAATAATTATCTTGTTGTGGTCAAAGGCATTAGCATTAGGTGATTTGACTATCTGCACCTTAAATTGAAGGTTGTCATAACTCTTTGTTTCTTTGCCATAACATATTCTCTTGAAAGTTATTTATTGTGAAATTAATGTTGAATGTAAACTTCTATTAGGAATTTAAGCCTTTACTATAAATGTATCTGAGAATATTCTAAAATAACTAAAAAGACTAAGACTGTCACTTAAGATTTATTTGTTTCGTGCTCTAGTAGACACACTCTTATCTAAGAAAGTGTCAGTAGTAGAACAAGATATTTAAGCCTGATCACACCAACGAACACTGCACCACAGAACAGAAGCTCCAGGGTCAACAAAATAGGTTATACCAGGAACACGTCAAACTCAGCAAAATCAGGACGTGCATATGGGCCCTGTTAGAGTTAGTGCAATATCACACAAGTGCAAAGATGTTACTGATCTTAAACAACAAATAGTGAAAATGTTGTTATTTTAGAAACAACGTTTTCACTTTTGCACCAAAAATATAAGGACAAACCATACCTTCATCTCGGATTAACACACAGTGGAATTTGATTTCTTAATGCAGGTTTATAATGAATTGGGTGAATCATTTGGCCGTTGAACCATTGGCCATAGGTGTGCACAGACAGATCATTTTATAACACCAAAAGTACCACAAGAATGATTCAAAAGCATGCAGTAATCTGCTCTCGCTGTATCTCGATGTCACACACCGATCTATCTGATGATATGATCCACTTTAAGTCGAACGAGCCTAATAATTCAATGAACCATTTATAAAGAACCATTTACTTCCTTTCCTGAGTAAATCAGCTATTTGAACAAATAAATAAATGACTCGATGATTTAATCATTAAGATCTCTACCAGCACCTATATTGCCAGTTTCATTAAAGAAATAATATTTCCATAGTAATAATAGTAAAATTAATAAAATAGATTATTAAAGGTATAGTTCACCCACTGAAAAATCAACATTTTGTCATTATTAAGTCACCCTCATAGTCCAAAAGAGTTTGTAATAAATTTTATGCTGAATCCAACAAAATATTTCTTGCTAAATCTACTTTTTGTTTGATGCTTTACACAACAAGACTTTAAATGACCTTTTGGAAGTACTTTCTCAGCCTGATTTGAGTGAAATCCTCTGAAACTGATCTGCGAACGGTTCCTTCGTCCTGTTTAAGATCAATGGGAGATCAGGCTTTTTCTTTATTACCTTCAAAACAATAGAACGGGTTATCTATTGAGATAAGTGAAGCAAAATTGGTTCAAATTTTTAAATATCGCCTTTTTTGAATGAATATTTTCTTTTCTTACTTATTTTATAATCTGAATATGTTGAACTTTGTTGTTTTACTTTTTAGTTTAAAGCACTTTGAGATATAACATTCAAAGGTGTTTAACAAAATAAAGATTTTTTTTTATTATTATTCAGGTTTTGAAGGCATGGGTAAATACTGAACTGTCTGAATGAACCATTCTTCCTTTATAGGAGCCGTGTGAACAGAAGAAGAGCAGAGATGAAATTTAAAGGAAGCAGACTCACCCAGAAGAGCAGATTGAAGAAAACCATCCCGTATCTCAGGGCCCTCAGACAGCCCTCGGCCATCCTGCAGCGGCGCAGCTCTAGGAGAAAGATGAAGGACAGGTCGAGGTAAAACACCACATATTTCCGGCCCTGTGCGGTGGTGTAGCTGGCTTTAGCTTTCTTTGAACCCGGTGTGGTGCGAAGGCCGAAGACGAAGGGCGAGCTGTGGTACTCGTATTCTCCGCTGTAGCGCAGCGGCGGCGAGCCTGACTTGCTGTCCAGAGAAGGACTGCGGCGGTATGGCGTTTCATCTGTACTTGAGCGCCGCATTTTTGGTTTGGGGGCTGGGGCTGGGGCCGCAGCCCGGACCCCCAGGGGCCAAATAATCCCCACTTTAGCACGGCTGGAGTCACAACGTAAGAAAAGTGATAAGACTGCAAGATGGAAAGCACAAGCCCACAACCTTTACAACTTGGCCATTTTTTTTTAATGAATATGTAGTATTTAAATTAGTGTAAGTGTAGTCCAACACAGGTACACCCACAGTCCTGAACAGTGTTTAATCACTTTAAAGGGCAGATTCAATAGCTTTCAGATGCACTTCAGCAATTTCCTGCAATTAACCCTTTCTGGATCCTCAATCAATGGCATAGCTGCTCTAATGCAGCTTCATTAGGGAAGAAGCTTTACCACAATGATGCGTGGCAGCTCACCTATTTACAACCATGCATTTGACCCGATTCATTTCCTGACATGTGCATGTTGGCACTCGTGCCTCTGGCCTGGCCTCCTAACCAATAAACAACGCTTGTCCTGTTAGACACCTACTAGAGGAGCAACGTAAAGTCCTGCTAGCGGCTGGACCGTGCAAAAAAATCCAGTATTTTCTTGACCTCCAAATCATCTGAAGGATTCCCAGACAGCGTGAATGAACAGATGAATACAGATGAACCGAGGTGCTTTTTAATACACCGAGGCTTCTCCTGCTTTGCCAGTCAAGGTTTTAATCTTCCATTTTGCCCCAATGCATCATCTCTTCAACCTGTCCCTTATCCTGCTTCTCATGTTCTGGCAAACCTACAGTCAGTTTCTTTCTTTAAATTCGACATCCCTTATCCATGCTGCTTCTTGATGCTTCTTCCCCTGCCCCTGCGTCTTAGTCCCTCTCGGCTGGGAAGGTTTTCTTTAGGATTCAGGTCTGCTTCCCTCCTTCCACCCTCTTCTGTCCTTGGCTGCGTCGAGCGCTGCTCACTCCAGGTATAAAGCAGAGACTGATCCTCGCAGGATGAAGAACCCAAGCGCCGTCTCTGTGTGAGTCTCCTGCGCTCATACACCCCCTCACACACACACACACACAGTCTCTCGCTTCTCTCTCTCCGGTAACTGTCGCACAAATCATTCAGACTCTGGCCACACCTCCTCACTGCTCAGCCAATCGTCTTCTGCTGCTCGCCATCTTCCTTCAACACACAGCTTCTCTCTATCTCACATCTCTTCTTATCAGTCCACAGAAACCCTTACTTGTGATTACAGCCGTGTGCTGCAGAATATCTCCTCTGCAACACACATTTTCAATCCTGGTTCTTCATCTCTCCTCCTCCTCTTGTTTTGAGCTGCTGGGGTGTATCAGCATGAAACACGCTGGCTGACATTCATCACGATTAGAGTAAATGTCAGTGTGTGCCTTTGTTTTAATACTGTGACGCACAAATAACATCAATAAAGATTCTTCTGACAGCAGGATGCATCTGAGTTGAACTAATTAACCCGCTAACAAAAAGGTTCAGTTTTGCAGAGCTCATTTACATCAGTTCCTTCTAAAACATATTTTTATATTTTTAGTGTTTTCTTGTTATATCCCTTGATGTTTGTGTTAAACAGATTACTACAGAACTACTAGCACAAAGCAAATGCATTCAGTCGAGCTGTTGTCAGCCTTTAGGTTTCAGAATCTGTCAAAATATTGTGATTGGTACATTAGGTCCTGCAGTGCAAAGGTTTGTGAAACCCTCATCTGCTCCTGTTAAACGCTTTTATTCCCAGCTCACATTAATGCAGCCAACCTCATTAGCAGAGAGTCTCTGTAAACCTTCGTCATTATCAGTCGCTCTCTTCTCAGATCTTGTCTAATCAATGCAATGGTGCATATGTTTTAGAGCACTATACATTTCGTTTGATCTGATTTAGAAGCACATATGCAATCAACGTATATGCAAACAATGTGTAGAATTTTTGGAACGAATGACCTAAAGCTCCTTAATTTCCAGTTCCCTTTAATAAAGCAAGGTGCCTGGGCTCGCATTCAGCTTTTCTATCTAGGATAAAATATCAAGTTCAAAAATGATTTTGACTAAATATTAATATATATACAACATATTAAATATTTCTGTGAAATGTGACACAGCATTAGAAATATAAAATCGATAATCAATTGTAAATGACTCACAGGATTGTATAAAATTGGTATTGATTACACCTCCCTGCATCACATTTACTGAATGAAATCTTGTACTTGTTACTTATTCATTTTGGAGCGATAATTCTAAAATATGTTCTTGCTTTCCTTGTGCATACCACATTTTCTCACAAAATATGATTCAATATTTTTTATAAGTATTTCATATCAGTTTTCCTTTCAACAATCATTAGCATGGTGAAGAAGTCTTTTATTCTCCCTTAATCAGCAGAAAAACTTATTTATTAGACCTAAATATCACTATTCTGCTGCTGAGACAGGTAACCCTCTCATAAAGTCTGTTATCACCTACTTCAACATGCAGAGACCTGAAAATTAACTATTTATTCTATAACGAAAAGCTTCATTTAATGAAATTGTACTTCCTGAGCTTCTTTCTCATGTCTGCCTGGCCCTCGGCGGCATAAATCTTCTGCACAGGAACATCATCGTTATCTTTCTAATTAAACACTGGGATGAAAATAAGTGTTGAGATCGTCTGCCGAAGTCCAATGTGTTTTAAGACTCTCTGTCGGGCTATTTCAGTGCAAAGCATGACTTGATATCATGGCAGAAAGTTTGCAAAACAGTTCTTTTAGTAATTAACCAGTAACAACTAATCCACTGTAACTAAAATAAAGTTTACTGTGAGACGTCAGGAAAAAAGAGCAAGTATTAATAGCACCCTGTCAGATGTTTTGAAACGTGATTTCAGCAGATATTAGTTTGAATTCACTATCTGAACTGAACAAAACAACAGATTTTCTAAACGACTCACCTCTGCAGCTGCTTCAGTGTCTTATGATTTGATCTCAGAAGATGCTGTTTTTCTCCAGGCATGCTATGTTTATTGAAGTCGAGCTGGTTTCTCGCTCTGCTTCTGGTCAGACTCAGGGAGGGACCGACGGCAGGCATCTCAAGAATGCTGTTATTCTTAACTCACACTCTATTTTTATACTCTGCGTGGACTAGAATATGGTTTTCCCTCACAGTTTTGTCTACTTCTAACATCTCACTGGAAGAGAAAAAGTTGAAGTGAACCTAAACATGAGTTAGTAATAAGGTTGGTAATAAAGAGTTAGTAATAAAGACATTTATTGTTTTGATTTTTGTTCCTAATAAGAAGATTCATCTAGTTTGCTGCAGAGATGAGGCAGTATTTATTTCTATCATCTGAAATAATCACTTTAAAAATATAATTTAATAAGGTTACATGGAAAAACTGGCATCAGTGTCATCTACTGATCAAATACACAAATGCTTTTAGATTCACAGTACTAAATGTATACTTTCACGGCAAACTTTCATAATAATATTTTTTTCATAAAATTGTATTTAAGCTTCAGTATATTCTGTCTTCTAACTATCACCAACATTTGACAATAGAAATCTCTGACTGACAATCCCTCGTTTCGATCGTTTTGTTATTATATTACTGGATTATGATGATAATAATCACCGAGCAGTGTTTGTTACCATGGCGACGAAAGAACGCGTAGCGACGCTAAAATCACGCGATGAATCTGTATTACAGTGTCGACATAATATTCTCCCCAACATTTTACTGTTTATTAAGAAACTTATATTGTTATAAACGTATTATTTAAGAAAAGATTACAGTTAGAGTTGCCTGAAATGATGTTTACCTTAATTACTCCCGTGTCGAAGTGTTTAGCCGATCTCTCTGAAATGTTTAGTAAAAGTCTTGCGAGTTCTATCCGTTTATTCTGTGAAGAGTGTCTCTGTCTCCCTCTGGCGAGGGGTTTTATCATCACCTTTTTTGTGCAATTATTTCAAGACCACACGTAGGCTACCGTTTCGGGGTTTTTTTGTCACTGGTGTTACCCACTTTAGCAATATTAAATGTTTTTTATGAAATATTATTTAAGTTTTTTTTCAGTATGTATATTCAGAGTTACAGAAAAATTATGTTGTTGTTGTTTTACAATTCCCTAAAAATAAGTAGGTCCTACCAGTGAAATATACTTAAAGTTTTACATGAAATCATGAGATAAATGAGAAAAAGAGACAGTGGTAATATCATGGGCCTTTTTTCATAGACCTTCAGGAAACAGGAAGGAGAAAGTCAAGTGATGTCATTTTTTTTTCTTTTTTTAAATAAGAGATTTTTGTTAAACAGTGACTTCAGCAGACCACTGTTTCATTATATATTTATTTAGAATTTATTAAATGCCATTTATATCATATATTTGATGGTTATGAATACATTTTTGTATTTGGTATTTGTATTTGTAAATGGTAGAAAAAAATGTTTTTGACCTCAAAATAAAACACTTTCCTTGGGAGTTCTTTATAATTAATTAAAAACAAATATTGCCACATTGATGGCTCAAGAAGATGTAATTGTTTAAATAACACATTGTTTATTTTTTAAAATATAAAGAAATTGTAACCCTAACGTGTTTTTCAAGCATAATATTCATGTAAAGACTAGGGACAGCAAACTTGACAGTTCCATAGAATAAACCAGAAACAAAGTAGCATGGGCTCTTCTGGGTTCGTTGAAGATGAGTTGTGCTGCTGCATTCTGGATCATTTGTAGAGGTTTGATTGTGCTCACAGGAAGTCCAGCCAGAAGAGCATTGCAGTAGTCCACCCCAGAAAGGACAAGGGCCTGGACAAGAAGTTGTGCTGCATGCTCTGTAGGGAAGGGTCTTTCTGTTGTTGTATGACGCAAACCTGACGGATCGAGCAGTCTTTGCAGTGTGCTCTTTGAAGGTCAGCTGGTCATCAAAGCGTACACCAAGATTTCTGACCAAAGTTGATGGGGGTAATTGTAGACGAAGCCAGCTGGATGGAGAAGTGAAAAGAGAAAAGTTCAGTCTTGGCCAGGCTGAGCTGCAGGTGATGATCTTTCATTCATGTCAAGATTTCTTAATGGCAGCCTGAAATCAGATCTTTTGTGCTTTCAGTGTGACCAGTTAATGAAGATCTTGAGCTAGAACATAGAAGAGTCTTCAGAGGTCAATTTACCTCAGTACATCCTGTAGTCGAGTTATTGTCTTAATCTAATAGCAATAAATGCTTGCCATAAAATGAAACACAAAGAGTAGAGATGTAAAGGGAAGTTATTTGAGAGCATTTTTGAGAAGAACATTTTAATAAAACAGTGGAGATCCGCTGGATGTAAGGTGTGTGGCTCAACCCCTCCGACATTGGTTGCTGCGCGATGACGTCACGGGCAGTGGCCCCGCCCCCACGCAGGCACGCTCTCCCGCTCTCTCTCTCTGTGTGCTGCTGACGGTCGTGTGTCTGTGCGCGGCTATAAAAGCTCGTTTTTTTCGGATCATGTCTGTGTCACCGGACAAACGTCGAAAGATGGAGTCTGCGCTGGAGCAGATCAAGAAATACACGGTGGTCGTTGCAGACACGGGCGACTTTAACGGTAAATTTCTTATAGATATTTCCGTTACTTGATGTTGAGTCAGTTTGTCTCTTAGAAAACTTCAGAGCTCTTTCTAACTGACAGCCGCAATCATAGATTCTGTTTACAGAAAACACTTCCCTTTTCCGCTAAGAAGGAGGCTTGGACGTTATTTGGTTAATGATTGCTAAAGTTAACCCGTGGTGAGGAACTACTGTTTTCGCAACTGTGCTAACAGTTACTCTTCTGTCATAAAGGGCAGTTATCTACGCGGAACGCACGATATAAATGAGAGCTTACAAACTGTTGAGTTGAGTTAACTAGATCTGAGTAAAACACGTGATCTCGTTAATTGGTTTATTCTAAATGAAACCTGGGTGAGGAAAGAAAAAAAATACAAAATGGAATCATGTCGAAACCCGGAAGCGAAGAGTCATTGGACGAACGCGGCTCATCTCATGAATATTAAGCGTTTTACGGAGATAGCTAAATATGATTGGTCGAGAGACATATCTTAGTAAGTAGGCGATTGTCACCCGACTAATTACTGAATGCTTTACTTATTAATATTAATCATCTAACGTGCGTGGCTTAATTAATATTCATGAATTTGGCAGATCACTTCCAGCAGGAAGTTCTGATAGCAATAGAGATTGTGTTTCTTCAGAACGCGAATACACATGAGTGATGGAATCAGATCTCGTTGAAAGTGATTTAAAACACCAGAATAGTTCATCTTATGATGAATCTATTACTTGATAATTACACAAAGTGACCAACTCAATCACTGATGTTGATGTAAAGCTTAATCATTAAAGCCTTAACAAGAACTTTGTACAAGAGCGTGCCAATTCTGTCTGTCTCAGTTACTCTTGACAGCATGTCTCTGTATGTCTGTCCAGGACACAGAAATGAGCTTCGTATCTAATCCAGAATTTCTTGTTCTATGAACTGGACGGCTGTAACTTGCATCAGATTGTGTTGCCTAAGACTGTCTTGTGAAACTGCGCTGTGCCAGTCTGCGATTTCAGTGTTTGTTTTTACACAAGGAAGAGACTCTGGATGAAACTCCCTTCTGTGGCTTTCTGCATTGTCATGATGATGAGGCGGTTGATCCGTTGACTAGTTCCTGAACGTTGTGAATATATCCAGCTAGTGTTTGGCTGAACACTCATTTATACTAGTGTATGTATGAATGCTTTCCCTCAGCTGATGGATGATGAACCTCTAATCAGAAAATCATGTGGCAGACAACAAGTTGTTTTTTGTCATGTGAATATGTTCCTGGTCTGCAGTTTTTCAATCACAGTGAATTATGTGAATACTGGCTTTAATAGTGAACGCAAGGGAAGAATAAAGACTTTTTTTTTCTGGTGCAAAGGAGGCTGACACTTCTTTTTCAGTTGTTCTTCAAAATGTAAAATCTGTGAAGCTTAAGTCCGTGGCCTTTCCTGTCAACCGTCTTTAAGAAACACACAGTCATGATGAAAGGTAAACGTAGACTCAGTCCTGTCCGGTTGGTGGTGTAGTTATTTCTAAGTTAATTAGGTCTCACTAAATAATAATAATAATAATTTAAAATCACAAGTAGGCTTTGGAAGTGTCAATATGAATACATCTTGCAGTATACAAAACTAATCCGACTTCTCTATTACGGATGATTCAGACATCCTCCAGCGGTCAGTAACACCATACAATACTACAGTACCAGTTTAATGCAATCCAGTACTTCCCTTCGCTGAAGCGTGGTGATGATGTGAAGATGAAGACCTGTGTTTGTGCACCATCTTCATCTGACACAGGATCATTCATACCAGCTCTGAGTGTTACTGTTCCTGTCTCTGCTGTGTCCCCGAGTATACAATCTTTAGTGCTTCTATTCCTCAACCATGCAGCAAAGATCAGACGCGTCTCCGAATCTGCTCTTTGCAGAAATGAACGTTTATTCTCGACCGTGAGCCCACTGTTCTCTGAACCGAAAGATACATGTACAGCTTGTGGAAATCAATATCACTCAAGTCTTCATCGTAGTTGGTTATCCTGATCTGGTGATTGCTCTGTAAGGATCTTAATCACATGACTCTTTGTTCTACTGTGTTAAGCACTTCTTTCGTAAATATAGATTATTTGATCATCGATATATATGTTATCTTTGACCTGAGCATCCTTACTCTACACCTTCCGGAACATTACATTCTGAAATGGCCTTTAGATGTCTTCTGAGGTGAACTATACTGTTTTTCTTTTTCCCACAGCCATCATCAGACTAGACACGGATAACAAACACTGTTATCATCCTCTCTGATCGACATGTCATCTGTTGTCGATGTCACAAGGAACACTTCAACAACTGAGTAAAAAAATCCCTTTAATTTTCCTTGTTTCTCTTCTCTGCAGCTATTGAAGAGTATAAACCTCAGGATGCCACCACCAATCCTTCTCTGATTCTGGCTGCGGCAAAAATGGCCACGTACCAGCAGCTGGTGGAGCAGGCCATCAAATACGGCATTGCTAACGGCGGGTGAGGATCTGGCATACACTGTGCTCTGTTAGATGGCTCTCCCAGGTCTAATGTGCATCTTACTGTAATCGCAGGAGCGAGGAGGAACAGGTGACCAATGCCATGGACAAGCTGTTTGTGATCTTCGGTTTGGAAATCTTAAAGAAGGTTCCTGGCCGGGTCTCCACTGAAGTCGATGCAAGGTAACAATCATGATGCTAGTAATCGCTATCCACACGACGAGCAGAGCTCTGAGCCACGATACACCGCTCTATGCAGTGTGGAAGTGTTTTTTATCACAAATCTTGAATTAGTCATTTGGAGGTTTTGTGTTTTTGTTGGTAATGATTTGAACTTGTACAGAATATCCAGGTTTTTAGAAGGTATGATCAAGTTATTGTAGCTGATCAGATCTACATAATTACTAGGGATGAGCGAGTACAGCGTTATCTGTATCTGTTAACCATATGAATTATCTGTATCTGTATCTGTACTCTGACTGGGCGGGGCCTAACCCGCAAGTGGGCGGAGTTTAACCTGAAAGTGGGTCGGGTTGTCTTTAACCAGTATGCTATTTTAAGCATGCAATTGATATGGGTTGATCCAAAATTGTTATATTTTGTATTTATATTTTGTTTGTATATTTAGGTCTCATGCAGAGACCAGCATTAAATTCCCTGCAGGGATCAGGATTTGCGAGGTGGATTTGAGGGCGGCTGGGCTGGGAGGTGTTTCTTGGAACGGAACTAGTTGATCTGACAGGAGGAGAAGGTTCAAGTACAGGGATGAATAGAAGGATTGACATAAGGGCATGAAATGGAGGAGTGAGCCACCGACCTGCAGGCCGTGCAGGCAATATTGCGGCATCCAGTGAATACACGGTTTTGTAGTTCAAGATCAAGGGCCCCCCAGTAGGGACATTGGTTCCACTGGGAGACCCTGATCGAACATTTGGCAGAAAATAATCTATGGTAGGAGTAATAATGACAGCGCGTGCTCAGCGATGATGGCAAGGTAATCGCTGAGCTTGCGCCTCCTGTGCGGAAAAACGGAGCAGATTCCCTCTGTGTATCTATTGAAAGTGATAGAGAATTCCGGGAATGACAAAATCCGGCAAGGGTTGCTATTGTTGTGCTTTAAAGTGAGGGTGAAATCGCCGCAATCTACCTGCCGGCCTGCAGGTGCGGTGGAGAAAGGGGAGAGGAGTGTGAAGAGATCTATGTCCGCACCTGATAATATCTGTGATCTGATGGCAGGGGAGACGGGGGTGGGTTCCAAGGCAGCAGCATTTGCTGGCACAGGGAGAGGATTTGCTGTGTAGAGAGAGAATGGCGTGGTTTGGTGGGGGGCTGGAGCTAGGCTAATAGTGGCTGAAGTGGAAGGAAAATCGGGGAAGGAAGGATAGTGAGGTAAGTTGAAAGAGGGTAGAGCAGCAGAGTGCAGAGGCTGGAAATAGGAAGGAACAAAGTTTTTAATTTTTTCCTTCCTTTTTGCTGGTCATTTGCAGGGCTGCTGATTAATACCTGACTGGTGCTGCTGGAAAAGTGCCAGTAAATCCGCTTTAGTCGCTTTTCTACGGAAACGAACTCCGGCATTTGCTAGGGCCTGGCGAAAGGCTAAGATTTTCCACTTCTCTGCAGCGTGGACTGAGGATCTTACCGTTGACGCTGGGGAAGCCTTCAGGTTTCTTTGTATTGGAGGTGATCGCGAGCGAAGGCACCGTGGTGAAATGGCCGGTTGAGACCGGATGGGTCTCCGGCCTCTGATTAAGTCTGCAGGCTCGCTTGGTTGATCGGCCATGTTTAGTGCTTGTTGGGTGGTGGCTTTAGGTGGAGCTGACTCCTCAGTACTCTAAATTGTGGACTCGTCGTAGTCAGACACTTCAGTCTTGTTTTTGCAGTGCAAAAAACAAAGATACCAGAGAGAGGAAGTGAGCTGTATTTAAAGCGGAGGGAAGGAGTTCTGATAGGGTAATTGATAATAGGGAGATTGGCAGCAGCTGGCCATTGTTTGTAAGTGTTCCAGAAATTCATTATAAAATGTAATTTGGTGTTTGAATGAAAAATGCTTTACATTTAAAAAAAAAAACAAAACAGAATTTATTTATCCTAGGTAACCACTAGGTAGGATGGATTTCAAATAACATAGAATTGTCTTCTTTGGAAAGTAGGAAAATACATACTGTGCAATACTAATTTGGCCCAAAAAATATAGAATCAAGCTTTCCACTTTTTTAATGTCTTCACAGCAAAAGTGGTGCCTAACCCTAACTTTGTCAGACTATTTGAAATGGTTTATGTCAAGATCTTACATACTTTAGCCATCCTTATTGCACATTCCACATGCATTCTTTGACTTTTGCTCATTGTTGTGTGAAAATTAGAGTTAGTGTGGAACCATCAGAAAATACCAACTTTGAGAAAATCATAAGTGGATATCTTAACAACCTTGCATTTCAAAGACGGGTATAGTTATGAGAAGCAGATGTGTACAGGCTAATGAAGAAGTCCTTTATCTCACATTCCGTAATGCATGGCACCAGAAACATAAATGCCTAAATGGCCTTAAAGAAAAACAAACAAACAAACAAACAGAAACTTGTTTGAACATATGGTTGTTGTTTCTATCAAGGACACTGCCAAGACACAGACATTTTCAACATCTAGAACTCAAATACACAGGAATATGTGATTTTTTTTTAAATGATTTTTGTTGGGTTATTCAATTGTCATTGCATTACACAAAAAAATATAATTTTATATTAAATTTATAATGACGTATGGCATTTATTACATAAAAAAAAAAAAAAGAAGCAACAAACCTTTGCACCTACTGTATAAAATGTCTTTGACCAGCAGTACAAATGGCTCCCCAGTATAAAATCCAAGATTAGGCATGCATTTCACAAGCTGAGTTCTATATCAAATGCCCACATCTGATATGGCTGTTATCTAATAATTGTGTTTGAAAAGACACATTTTGTGCAAATGTCAACTTTTCTCTCTTCACAATCATCATACTTTTATAAAACGTACATGTAAAGAAAATATCTCTGTAAACATCAGTTTTTTTTTTGTTTTGTTTTTTGGCAGAATGCATGTGCTGCCCTCCAGCGGCAGAAGCTTAAATGTGCAACTGCAGCCATTAGGCCCAAAGCCTACCACATATTTTACACATTAACATCGCAAATTAAGAAAAGAAAGATCTCTTTCAATCTGAGTCATGATAACAAATTTATCAGATGAAATATATTAAAGGCAGAATATTACAGAAAGAAAGAAATAAGACTTGGTTTGCTTTAAGGGTCACTAAAAATTATTGCATTGTGATTTTGTTCTAATGGAAATTGAGCACATTCCTAAAAGAAAATAAAAAAATCTGAACTGATCTATGAACACAACAGTGCTATATTATCTATACTGATGAACATTTATACATAGTTGTATTGTTTTACTGTAATGAATGAATGTGACTTGGAGAAACATAAAAGGTCTAGATGCACTGTGGTCAGGTGGGATGTGTGTTCAACTGTCATGAAAATTGTTGCTAAAAACCTTAATATTTTTCTCTTTGAAATTTTGCAGAAAATGGAAACTGGACATGTTTTTGTGAAATTCAGTACGATACACTGTAAACAACACCAAAAAATAATAATAAACCAGTCATAGAATAGAATACACCAGTCTATACTGTCTTAAACCTTCAATAGATTGTTCCAGTATTAATCATTTAAAACGACAAAGGAATTTAATGTGCAATTATTTAAAAAGATAGTGTAAACAGGAAAGGTTTTCAACTGTTTCCAGCATTTCAAAAACTAGACAGAATGAATCTTGTCTTGTTATGCTCAGTGGTTCCACACTCGCACATGAGGTTGCCCACCTCTATGATCTGCTGGGCACTGGGGGGTAATAGACCGGCATGGAGTGATCACACACGCTGAGCTGGCCATTGACAGCCACTGCGGGGATGTCATTGCTCCAGATTTCTTTGGTTGACTTTTCGCAGTCGATCAGCTGGAAATCCCTGTCAACGCAGATCTCTATTTGGCCCAAAATCTGAACCTGGCCTCCCTGAGAAATAAAGTAAGAAATGAGATTTCACCTTCACAAAACTGATGGCAAACCGTGGTCACTGTGCGTCTCACTGTTGCCCTGAGCAGATCAGTCTCTAAACCAAGTCATGAGGAAATCAAAATGGGCAACAAGTCCTTTCAAGGCGATTATTTTACATTCATGTGAGATTTAACTGACAGCATTTGTTGCAATAAAAAAATGTATAAAAAAAAAAAAACATTAATTATGTAAAAAATAATTTGACTTATTTTAAATAAATTAACTCCCTTATTTTTTCTAAAAAAAAAAAAATCAAAACCAAACCAGGAATGAAATCCATTCATTTCCATTCTAAATGCCTTACTGTAAACATACCTTTCCTGGATGGACGCACTGAATCTTTGTCTTCACATTGTACTTGCTAGTAATGGCTGTCTCCACCTCATCCAGCTAAAACAAACGGAAAATATGACACATTTACTCACATGTGCCCATAATCACAAGATTGTTGTCTACCTCACCCCCAAAATAGAGAAGTTGAAATAAAACACAACTAAAGTTTGCAAAAGGCTACGCATGTTGAAATGCTGTTGTTGCTGCTTGGCAAGTATAACGCACACTGTGGTTTAGGAAATCTTTTTTGGGACCTCCTATTAGGTCAATGACACTTTTGGGAAATTTTTACCCTGATCGTCATTTCAATTATATCATTCACAGAATCAAAAGTTGTGGAATCACAGACAGGAACAGAAACAGCAGACTGAACCATTACAGTAAACAACACCAATGAAACCCTAGCTGCTGAATTATTTAAACATATTAAATAACATTATACATCTATATAAGTTTAGTGTCAGTGTAACTGATCAATACAGCCAGGAAGACAATTACTTACTGTGTAGTGCTGCTCAGAGGGCACGATATGGTTGTTCTTTAAAACACTGCAAAAAAAAAAAAAAGACTCATGAGGAAACTAGTCTCAAAACCAGTGTCAACTAGTGCTGGGTGGTATAATGCTGTTGGTTAACACATTTCTGTGATATAGCTGAAATGTGTTACCCAGTAGGGTTTTTATCATTGCACCTATAATTGTGCAGCCATAGGTGTAATTAGAATCAGTGTTTTATTGTTTACGCTTGCTGAGCAACATTATTATTTGCTACATTAAAGGGATAGTTCATCTAGAAATAGAGGTTGTGTCATAATTTCCTCATCATTTTCCCATATTCCCCTGTGTTCTTCCCCCAACTTGAGTTGATACATCTCTCCCGTCTAAAAACGCTCTAGCGATCCAAACAGGATGAAGTTAAAAGCCACAAAACATTTCCACGGTTTCCCTATTTAAAGACGTTACATGACTTAGTATGGTGACACAAAATAAAATGTGGCAATTTAAAAAAAAAGATAACTATAATGTATGGCAGAAGAGCACTTCGACCCTGCACAGTGTTATTGTTTTTTTTGTTATGACTTGAACAAAACATCTTCAATATTATGGAGAATGTTGGTGGTGGCCATTGACTTCTATCACATGGAAAAAAAAAAATACTATGGATGTCAGTGGCTACCAGTGATTGTTTACTGTAGTTCTTCAACATTCTTCAAAACACCTTCTTTCGTGCTCAAAAAACCCCAAAGACATTTGAAACGGTTGGGAACAACATGAAGATGAGTGAAATATGAAAACATTTTCATTTCTGGTTAAACTATCCCATTATTATTACATTTGAGCTGTGTTGTGCATATAAGTGCTATTTTTCAAAAGCTTTGAGTGAGGCTTTAATCAGAATTTTGAGTCAGAAATATCAGTTTTATATGACTAGTTTTACTGCTTTCATTACTTTTTAAACTGAAGTGTTACATAATGTCTGTATATTATAAAAGAGTTCTAATTTATAAATACTCATCTTTTGCTCAACTTCACTTTATCTCAATGTACTTCGTAATGTACTGAAAATGACCAAAACCAGGTTTGAAAAACAAGAACTTACCTATTAAGGTCATACTTGTGGTACAGCTCAAGAGCCTTGCTGAAATATTTGTGTTCACTGTTCAGAGACTCTGCTTTCGCAGCACAGGTTCCATGCTTTGTCCATTCATATTTCCTAAGCAAACAAAAACTTGATTATGTACTCCAAATAAATAAAGTTAATTTAAATGTAAAAAAAAAAGAAGTTTTTAAACATACCAAAATTCAGGGGAAGAAGGCGCCAGTAGGTCTGGCCAGTATTTCTCCATCTCTGGTATTAAATCCTGCAAACAATGCACATGTTAAGCACATGTCTGTTGTACTAAAATATATGACATCTAACAGGGCGAACAGGGGCACACAAATTACCTCAATCAAACTGGTATTAAAATGCCAGGATGTATTGCACCTCATGCCAGTGTTGGGCCTGCAACAACAGAGAAACATTTCTATTGACACAAACTATAATCAATCTAACAACCTTACAATCACTGGCATTGTCATCCTTATCAGAAAAAAAAAAATACTATGCAATTATGAAAATGAGGAACATAATAAACAATTTACCATGAGAGTCAACAATATTGCACAAATGTAATTTTTTTTTATTTTTATCTATGTTATAGGAAATGTTTTTGTTTATGTTTTTGTGGTCTTCCTTTGGCTTTACCTTATACTTCAGATTACAGTCCATATGATATTACAAATATATACTCTTTCATCTGTTTTTTGCCTTAGTTATACAGTAATTCAGTATGGATTGCAATAAAACAATATATAGACAAAGATATAGACAATATAAATAGTGTACTTTGACAAACATTAAGAGGAACATTCATCTTGATAAACCTACCATAATCCATGCAGAGTCCAAAAGCTTATATTTGTTGTACATTTTTCAATCTATAAATAAAAAAACAAACAAACAAAGATAATTTATCCCCCCTGATACCCAGTGGAGGAGCAATATATATGGTGTGCCTGGAGCAATGACGATTAAATAATGGAAAGTATAATGTTATACAATACAGTGCAAAATGTCTGTGGCCAGTGGTGTGTCAGGATCAGTTTTGTCCATTCTCCCCTAAAAGAAGCAAGCAATTCACGTTCATTTCTAATTTCAAGGTGACACTTACAATCTGACCAACATTTTATACAAAAAATGAATCCGAAACAGTATCGGCCAACGTAGAAATTGTGGACACGGTATCAGATGCATATTAGAACCATAAAAGTGGGCATGCAGATAGATGAATCTATATAACTATAAAACCTTTAATGAGGCAAATTCTCATTGTATCATTTCTTTTATTCTGACTAGTATTTTTCAGCATTTCCATTATCAGTATTGTACTTTTACTTGTACAATAATGAATATCGTGACCATGTTTTTTAGCGGTAGAATTATTTAAATATCAAATATATAAATCAAATATAATTATTGAATGCTGTACAGAAAATACTATCATAATGTTAATAATTTATGACTATTATTTATTACAGTCAAAAATTATGTTCCTTATGCAACTATTTCAAACCGCAAACAGGCTTTTAGAACATTTCCTCAAAACGTACTGGAAAAGAAGATTTTCATGACATTTGCCTGAAAAGTGTTGTCAGATTTAAACAAAGTCGTTCAACAAAAATACTTGAATTAATAAGGAATTGTACAAAGAACTGTTAGTGTTTTGTTATCATTGCTGTAAAAAGTTGTCTGCTACTGTGTACCCTCTCAAACTTCTTGTACTTTAAGCTGTATAATGTTTACTCTGTAACCTGACATGTATTTTGTTCAATAAACATGGGAAAACACAAACAGTCTATGTAAAATAAATAAACAAATACTCTCTCAAAACTTATACTGTATAAATACATTAAAGTAAATGTTTTTGCGTGACATACCGAGGATGGCCAATGACTGTTGGCCAGAAAAATCCAGCACAAAGTATGACAGCAACTACAGAGAATCTCATTCTTCCCGATGGTGCAAGTCCGCTCATCTTACCGGGGACAAAAGAGAATGTATTATCAACGTTCATAAAACTATAAAAAATAAAAACTTCTAACTTATATGACAAAGTCATACCATAGAGCATAACACAAAGTTGCGACCTAAAGTAGCATATTTAAAAATGAGATATATACTTTAGATAAATAAATAAACAAGTTAAATAAAACATTTAACAAACTTAAGTAAAGACGACGACAGTTACCTGCTGTTGTCTGAAATTTCTGTTAAATTTCCACACAGTTTTTACGTCCTACTGGTAAGAGAGAGCGCTGGTTTTAAACGAATTTTATTTAGTCTGGGTGAAAGTCTTCAAGTAGGACTGCCCAGTTAATATATTTCCGAAACACTGTGCGGTCGAGAGTCACTTCGGAGTGCTTTAGTGCCACTTCCTTTCCTAAAAGAGACACTGCAGCTTCTGTGCATTGATGGTGTTTACCTTGTGACGTACAAACTGCGCTTGCGCTGTCAAGTCATGTGATCAACTGTAATTTTTGTCACGTGAAGGTGGATTATGCAGATTAAGCTAAAATTTTGCAACCAGGAACTTTTCTAAGTTCATTAATTTCCTCTGGTAAATGCTGTATATACAGGATTCTCCACTTTTTTGATTTATTGAAAACTTTCTTTTAAGAATTTAATAAACTTTTTTAAACTTTTTTAAATTTACGATGCATTTGTTACTGCACAACAAAGTATTGCTGCAAATATTAGTGCATGTTTTTTTGTGCTTTTTTTACCCCTCAAAAATAAGTTTTTTTCTTCTTCATCTTCTTTTTCTTTTCTCGTTTGTTAGTCTGTCTCTGTCTTACTATGTGTGTTCGAGATGCACTACACTAGCCTGTCACCGGCTGGCGAGAGCAGCCCCTTGCAGTCGGGGCAGGCGGCCGTCAGGTCGGACACTTACAGGTTACCGTCTTGGTTAATAGCATCCATATGATGGGAAAATTTTATATACATAAATGTAGATACTTAAAAATGAAACCAGCCTTTTAGGCGTTTCATAATTAGTTTGTTTTGTATACAAAAGCCCTTAAAATGATGAAAAAGAAAATTGCAATAAATCTGTTTTCTATAATTATGTATTAAAAAAAATCCTAGCCCCTCGGTTTTTTTTCTGTTGTATTTGTTTGCACCCGTTTTGAAGATTGTAACCTGGTGTTATTTTGACATTGCCAAGTTGTTTGTTTAATAATTGTTCAATAATAATAAAAAAACCATAGTGCTGAATCAATGTCATTAACTCTTATACAATAAGAATATATATTTGCCATATCGCCTAATCTTCATTTTCATCATTAATGTATTGTTTGAATATCAGGTATTCTATATAAAGATTGATTACATACAGGAGCTTTTTAGAGAAGATACCCAGCTAACACACGACGTAACAGTTACGTAACATATTTGTCATTATTGGTAATTTCATGACTTACCAATTGGCAA
>JAUCMU010000146.1:239577-252181 GCA_032275025.1 Enteromius treurensis
AGAGAGAAGAGCGGCACCACCCCAAGAAGGATGAAGACCATCTCTTTTAAACAGGTCAGGTCTGCCCCAAAAACTCGTCCAATTGACTATAAAACCTATGCTGTTTTGTGGGCACCACTTAGACATCCAGCCATTGAGACCCAGCAGTCTGCTGTGTATCTTGTAAAAGTCACCTAATAGACAAAAATGTAACTGAGCAAATGCACTATTTTTTATTCATCAGTTTGTGTTGTTATCTTTAGTTTAGACATGTGACAGTAACTGGTGTGTAATGGGGATGTTGTAGGTTCTTCTTGTAACATACAAAGTACAGTAAGTCTTATTTTAAGGACTTAAGGAAAATTATTTTACAGAATGCTGTCTGGGATTTCCAGTCCTGCAGCTACTGAAGCATTGTTATGGCATTAATTCATAAACTTGGAAGATTTTCCTTTCTTATAAATGCTGTGACACTATTCTCGATTCTTGTACACTTCTACACTACACGGTAGTTTAAAAAGAAAATCAGTATATATTTATTAGGTAACATGTAGTGGTGGGCCGTTATCGGCGTTAACATGCTGTGTTAACAATAGACTCTTATTGCGTGATAAAAGAAATATCACCCATTAATCTATTCAAAAAGTTGGATTTGGAGCTGGGTCTGTACTACGCAAGCTATGATGACTTTCACCTTAAAAGTTTAGCGCGGATGTATACCTAGCCGAATTGCACTGTAGGACTATTTGGACGGTACTAGTTTTCTAAACCACTGTACGTGTGAGCTTCATTTCTTATCACCTGTCATCCTTGATTTTCATGTACCATTTTGGACGGGACTAACATCTCCAAGTTTATTACAGAGGTGAGAGGGTGCGTTTTGTTCATCCGGGCGTCACAAAGATCACGTGCTCTGTATGCGTGCATTGCTATAGTCATTCAGATTGATTACAATTAGTTTAATCACAAATACCATGGTCAGACTAAATGGCAAGTACAGCAAAACCATGTTAATGTGTAGTTGCTTGAGTTTAACTATTATGTTTTTTATTTGTGGTAAACCCATGTTTTATTTTGATAATTAAAACATTGTGGCCAGGCGAAGAACGACACGACAGAGCAAGATTTTTGTGAACCTCGGAGGGTGGTTTGATTTGCAAAGTGCAATGGTAAGTGAATATACTGGCTTGGTGATGTCGTCGTCCTAGTGCTTCGGGTGCTCGTGTGTCCTTCTCCCTTTCAGTGCTTCCAGTGCTCATGGTCCGTGAGGGGTGGGTGCAAGTCCGTGCGGTCACCCCAGGTGAGAGGATCCGTGTTGTGGAGCCAATCGGTCACGGCGAGTCTGCAAAGGAATTGGAGAGAGAACAGTGTCAGTACAAACACCATTGGAGAGGTTTTTCATCTTCTGATACGTCTTCCCAGCTTATATTGGGGCTGTGGCCGTGACCGATTGGTCCGATGTGAGTGGCTCCAGGTGTTGGCGATGATTTGCCAGGGCGATCATGATTGTTCCTCGGGATTCCCACCACAATATATAACCGACTGCAGAAATGAACATGAGTAATCTTACCTGATACTTATATTACAATAGCCTAGTCTTAACAGTTTACTTGATCTGGTTCTTTATTTCTATTTCGCCTGCTATTTAACACAGACCAGTGAATTTATCATCGAATTGAAATGTTTCTTTCTTTTAGGAACATTTAAGCACAATGTTTTGTTTTTATTGTGAGTGTAGACCTAAATAAATGTAAATCCACGCGATCCCGCCGGAACATCTCGTGGAAACATCTGTTATTCGTGCTGAATAGGCTTATGGTGCGTTTCAGTTTCTTTTTAAATGCATTCGTTTTGGCAAGACTTTTATAATCTTTATAATGAATGCCATTAGTTTAAAATTTGTGTTTTATTTGATGATTTGTAGTTTTATATAGCCTAGTTGTTGGAATTTAAAAATTAAAAAGCTTTAATTTTGAGTCATATTCTTAATGCATAGATTATTTTTGACTCATTTTTGTCCAATCCATTGAGGGATTTTTTTATTTGTTGCAATTTTGAGAGAAAATCTTTTACATTTTTCAAACTTTTATTTATTATTCTATTTAAAATTTAAATAGATATGGCACTCAAAAGTCAACAGATCATCAAAGACTATCGGTTTTATTATAGAATTTGATCGATTTAAATAACAATAACAATAGGTTGGTTTTGTTTTGGTGAATGTCTATTTCTGAAATCATAAAGTGTGCCCCCCCCCCATGAAAACGAAATGCCCCCCCATTCAAGATTTTCTGGCGACGGCCCTGGCCCTATGTCTGTTTTTATATAGTTGATTAACTGTATAAGATTTTATATTGTCTGGTTTAACTAGCCGAGTAGACATATATGAATGTTTATTCATAACCATACTGATATACAAGTCTATAAATACAAAAAAACACATTAATAAGGTCTAAATATTATCTGATTCTAATTGTTTAGCTAACAAGCTTGCTGGTACTATGTTAAGGTAATTTTTAAATAATATCCAAATATTTTTGATGCATTACATCCGAGGAGATAAAGAAAGGATGTGATGTTCAGGTAATTATCAAAGTGGGAAGTGATGCCCTCTGGACGCATGTGGCCAGGAGTGTTTTTACAACACAGACAAGGTTTGAGAAAGGAACTTTTTGTCATGTCATATAGAACGTCACAGTTATGCCAAACAATAACCTAAGCTTTAAAACAACTTTTTTCTTACTGGTGAAAATTAGACTGTCAAACCTGTTCTCTCTCAGGTACACTGCAGTGTAAGCTTCACAGTGAACGTTACATCATGATCGTCGATGCGGTCCAATCAACAACAAAATATACTGGATCTTGATTCTAAATAGTGGTTATTTTTGGAAAATCCCAGGTATTTTGAGCTGTAAGATTATAAAAAATATGTTTTATATAATATTAAGTAGCGGATATAATATTGCAAAATAAATCTATCTGTACTTTTCTACTTAAGTACATAAAAAAACGTAACTTGCACTGGAGTAAAATTGAAAAAGCAGTACTTTTACTAGAGTAATATTTTATTGTATGTATCTGTACTTTCATTCAAGTACTTCGTGCACCTCTGGTGTTAACCATAAGCGAGTCAACGCTTCAGTGTTACCATTCTTTCACTGGTCAGTGAGTGTTTGTCTTGTGTCTTTCTCTCAGGGGTGCAGAGTGTCACCAAGATCTACAACTACTATAAGAAGTTCAACTACGCGACGGTGGTGATGGGTGCCTCCTTCAGGAACACGGGGGAAGTGAAGGCTCTAGCCGGTTGTGATCTGCTCACCATTTCCCCAGGGCTGCTGGGAGAGCTGAGTCAGGACCACAGTGCAGTGAGCTGTTCCCTCACGCCTCAGGGAGGTGAGCATCCGCCGACACTAACCCTCAGGCTGAACCGTTCTGTCTGAAATTATTTCAGCAAGCTAATCTCTCTTTCAGCAAAGGAGTGCGACCTGGAGCAGGTGCACCTGGATGAGAAGAGCTTCCGCTGGCTGCACAACGAGGACCGCATGGCTGTGGAGAAGCTCTCAGACGGGATTCGCAAATTTGCTGCAGATGCCATCAAACTTGAGACCATGATCAAGGTGAAAAAAACTAAATGATCTTTAAGACAAAGTTGTTGTTTTTGTTTTTTGTTAATCCCTGTTGCAAGATGCACTAATGTGACCTGAACTCTTCTGTAACTGAAGACTGTCTGTGAACTAACCCTAAGACTCAGTATGAAACGTAATATAATGGAACAGTTAAACTCATTCGGTTTGCCCATAAATCATGTGGGTTTTTTTTGCTGGTCTTCTGTTTGTTCTTTGAGGTGCACATGCAGCTTAATATTATTAATGTGTTTTTTTGGTTTCCCCTCTGTTTGTTTCAGGAGAGGATGTTTAATGTAAAGAACGGCCAGTAGTGAAGAAGACTGACTCATTGGAGGACCCTTCACTCCCGCTCTGATTGGCCGATTTAGCGGCACTCTCTGGGCAGAAGTCGTATCTGACTGCAGTCTTAAGAAAGAATACAGTGTGCTGTGTTTATAAGCCATTTATTTTAACAGGGACTAGATCCTTTAACCCTTCGTGGATTGCCCAGATTAAACTATAAACCCTAACTAGCTCTCGGCAGACCAGCAGGCTTTGTGCTTTTACTTTAGGACCAATGACTTTGGAGCTCACTGTAGCTTTAATAGATTGTAATCCGCTAGCTCTGTCCAACCCTACAAAATTGGCACAGAAGGTGCATCAGTATTGTCTATCCAGCCACCCACACGTTCTGATGAGAAATGATTGATGTTGGATCTGTCATTAAAATCCTCTTTTTCAGCACAAGTGCTTCATTCCAGCTGTTATGGATTCTTTGTGTGTCGTTAGGTCTGTTGGCTTCTATCAGAGTATGTGAGCACAAGTCCACTCTTTACCTTGACTGTCTCAAGCATGTTTTTGAATGTAATGCATTTTCTAGAGCAGTGTTGGACTCTGGTCCTGCAGAGTCCAGCTCCAACTGGGGCAGTTCTAATGTCGAGTCAGACCTGTAACCCGATTGCTGAATCACACACACCCACTCCTTTCCTTTCCCTTTCTAACCCTAATAAAAGCTCACCTGCTTGTAGCTTCCTAGTAACCCTTCAGACCTTGATTAGCTTGTTTAGGTTTGATCAGGGTTGAAGCAAAACTCTTTAGGACTGCGGCTCTCCAGGTCCAATGTTCACCTCCCATGTTTTAAAGGTCTGATGATGGTTCAGCAGTTTAAGCGCTAAGCCCTAAAACACTCCTCAGCCAATCTAAATCAGAGCGAATGCATTGTGTTATACCATATCATATACCATCTTTGGCATTGTACAAACAAACCGTGTTTGACTTGAAGCAGCGCTGCACCGAAGGATCAGTGTTTGACATCACAGATCGAGCAGACAGATCCTCGTGCTTTCGAATCGCTCTCTCTGTACTTTCATTTCACACACTGATCGGTCGCTACACTGCCCTTCAATCAAACACCCTGCTATTAACACGCCATCACCTCCAGGATACATGTGATCTAGCTATTAGCCGGGAAGACTTCATGTTTACAGACGTGATGTAATGACGTGGCAGCATGCTGGAATTTTCTGTGAATTCTTACTAGTACCACTCAAATTAGAAAACATTTATTATAAGCTAACCATTGTGAATTGCTCTTGATATATATATATATACACACACACACACACACACACACAGAACCTTGTCAACACTACCCTGTGAATCTTACTGTAATATGTTGACATACTGTATCATTTAGAAAATTAAATGCATTATATTGGGCTTATATACAGTAAGCCCCGCTTAATTTGATTTGATTGACATTGACTAGCAATGGAGGGCAGCAGATCAGTGCTAGAATTTCAAATATTCGGGGGGAGTTTTCCCCCTAAATATCTATGAGGGTTACGGCTCTGTGTATTATGGATGCTTTAGTTTTTTTCAAAGACCAAATTCACCAGATCAAGAGATCATCTGAACAGACTGCTGTGTAACATGCTAGCTAAATACTGCTGTAAATGTGGACATTACATCCTCCTGAGACAAAAACAAATAATCCATTAACTACAGAAAACACCTTCCTGTGTGTTCAACTGAAAGTTATTTAGCTTGTGTACTTATGAGAGACATGTTGGTGTCTTTGCGTGACAGGAGCAGTTTCTGTGAAACATGAGCTAATATGACCTTTGATCTTCACTGAGACTTGAAGAATTAACAGATCAATCACAGAATTCAGCTTCATGCCCGCTTCATGTTCATAGTCCATACATTTTCCCAGGTTCTGCCCATTAGCAGGTGTGTCTATATGATTCAAAGAGGAAACAAATTTTTTTTTTTTTTCTATTTTGAGTTTCTTGACACACGATCTGTTCCTGGCATTCACATAGTCACTTAACAATAGACGTGAATGCCTTAACAAATCTCGCCAAGCCAGTTTGGGATCCTCTTTTACAACATTTCACTTTCGCATTGATTCTAGGAAACAAGATGTTCAGGAGTTCGGGACATTGTATAATCTAAACAAAATATAGAAGTTGCTGAAAAAACAGTGATAATAAGAGTAAAGGGAAAGCGTTCAGACATCAGGAGGTCAGTGTTTCTGATTCTTTCATAATCATGACGTGAGATACGCCTGTTAAAGGACTGTGCACATTTTATATCATCATAAGAAAGAAAGAAAAAGTTTTTGAGAAGAAATCACCATAGAACTGAATTGGGAACTTAATTTAACAAAAATGCTGTTTAGATTATTCATGATGTCACTGTCAGCAGAAGGAAATGTGAAGGATATGTTCTGTGTCTTGGTCTAGACCAGACCGGCAGACGTGATGAAGCTGGATCTGAGCTGTAGTGTTTGGGTTCTGCTGATGGTCCGAATCACTGCCGGATCTATTTTGGGTGCAGCTGTTAACATTGAGCTGCTTGACCCGGACAGAACCCAGTCGGTGAGACCCAGCACAACTACAAGCGCAATATTGCTTGCTTTGTTCCATACATTAAGAAACACATTTTCCTATTTATCTATATTTAAAGGCTCTTATTCAAACCTGGTTCATTTCCTTTCTTTATTGTTCCTTGGCATCATCTATAGTAAGATTGTGATTGTTTTAGTGAATTGTTGAGAGTAGACATTTATTGAGCAGGTTACACACTTCAAAAGCACTATGTGATAAAGTTGATGAGAATTCTGTTAGAAATGACCAAATAATTATGTGTATTATATTTATAACATATGAACAAATGATTCATTCTTGAACAAAAATCAGAACAAATGGGTTGCATTGACGACTCATTTATTACAATATTGACAACCACAATAATTTAGAAATGTAATTTTATATTTTGTTTTTCACGTCTTTAGATGCAGCATCTGTATGTTACAGTGGGCTGTGAAGAAGGAGCTTGTTTAGGCTTAAACTATTAGCAAAATATACTTTGTTAAAACAAAGACAAGTAGAGACAAAGAACTGAACTTTCACTCACAGGATAATCAAGGGATAAACAGCCACAGACAGGGCTTTATAGTGTTAAACTCTGGCGGCTGTGTCCTGCAGGTCAGGGCTCATTACAGCGCAGTGTCCAGTCTGCCCTGTCCGGCCCTGGGCCAGCTGTGTAATGGATTAGACTGCATGGATCAGCTCAGCTCCTCTCCTCTGACAGGGGCTTTACCTTTGCCCGGCTGGTGTCTTCATCAGTGGCAGAAGAACATCCCTGAACAACACACGTCTGCTCTTCAGCTCAGGTGAGAGATCACACTCTGTCCGAGTCGATCAGCTGTGGAGTGACTGAAATCTCACACTCCTTTCAGATCTGACAGAGCCGTGCCGCTGCATTCACGAGCAGATCTGTCTGTCAGAGCCGACACTAACCGTGTTAACCAGCCTCCGTATGTGGCTCTTCCTCCTCCAGTCAGGTGAACAGCACTCCACATGCCAACAAATACTGACAGAAAACATACTGTATGCCTGGAACCTGTGTGTCTCATGTGTCAGGTTACAAGCTGCTTGTCGTCAGGAAATCCCGATAAATGTGATGGATTTGGATGGAGATGAGATTCGCTGCCGTTATAAAAAGACTGACCTTGTTGAATTTCTTCAGCTTAATGAAGTCAGCCATCTTTACTCTATAGTTGCATTTGTTTGTCAAAATAAAAAATGTTTTCATTCAATATTTAATATTATGTTGTTTCTTCCAAAAATGCTTGTGTTTAAACCTGAAAGGAGACATGTACGCTGCTGTATGAAGGTGGAGCGCCTTTGGGACAGTATTCAGTTCTGCTCACGGTGGAGGATTTTCCTCAATCTGACAGCAAGGCAGAGCCGTTCTCTACTGTACCTTTGTATCTCCTAATAACAGGTCAGCATTTCATCTCAGTGTTCACCAATAACAGTTACTATAAAAAGGCAAAAATGTATTGTAGAGATAATGTTCAAACAAATTAAAATGATCTTAGAAAGTTAATGTCACGGAATAAAGGCAGGAAGACTAGGTCACACAGCCTGACAGAGCCGGAGGAGTGGAGTCCCGGGGCGGCGTATTTCACACTTTCTCTGTCCGTGGCTTCCTCCACCATGGCTAGCTCTGCTGCTGGCTCTCACACCTGGTTTGAAATCAGTAGCTCTTGCTAAGACTCTCTGTCGCGCTCCATGGCAATGGCTCTTTGTTCGTGTTGGACTCTGGCTCTCTGGCTCGGCCTGTAGCTCAACGCAGTGGGGAGATGGTGGGCTTGGCTCTGGATCCTGAGAGGTGTCGCCATCCACAAAGTCAATGAAGAGTTGCACGATACCAGCACCCACTCAATGTAGGCAGCTAGACTCTCTCAAGGACCATCCCCAGACAGCTGTGCTCGGGTGGAAGTGTTCCGTCCATTTCGATAGCACATGCAGAGGCAGCTCTCCGGCTAGAGAGTCAGGTTGGTGAGAAACACAAAGGAGGAAGAGGATATTAGGGTAATACATCCGAAAAAAAAGAAAAAGAAAAACTGATAAAAAAATGGAAAACAAAAGCTGGGGGGAAACACGCTGCTCTCTTTCATTGTTTTGGTCTGCTCTTTTGTCACGGTAAGCTGCGGGAATGAAGGCACGAAGATGAATTATACACCAAAAAAAGTATTTAATAATCCGCAAAGGGGCAATCCAACAGGAAGGGCAGCACAAAACTCAAATAATGTTGAGGAGACTGGTCACACTGAACACAAAGGAACTTATATCCCACTAACCCAATACTGTAATGTGGCAAAGGATGCTGCATTTAACTGTTGACATTATTTGGTGTTGTGTTGCATAATGAGATAATATTCAGTGTTTTATCTAATGTAAAAGTGTAATATAAATAAACCTTGCATCTTATAAATAAAATAATACGGTTCCATGCACATTTGTATGCAGTTTAACAATGTGTAATGATCATTTTCAGTTGAAAGTGGTGCCGGCTGCTCAGTTGTGCCTCAGTTCTCAGACATCAGTCCAGCAGGAGGTGCTGTAATCCACGTACTGCCCTTCGAGGAAGTCCGAATCAACATTACAGTGGACTCAAGAGTACAGAGGTAAGCTGACAGCACAGGACAGTTATTTTTGGACAATCGTATTTGAGATTGTACTGTTTCATGTTCAGTTTAAAGTCATCAAATTACAAACTTTTCTAGAAATGAATGCCATTTTAACTTATCATGCTTAAGTTAACTCAGCAGTTGCTCCTGCTAAACACATTGGTGCACTATTAAAAGGAATTGGTCTGAACTCTCACACCATTAACACACCCTAAAACCCTAAAAACACAAGCACGATAATCCTTCTAATAATTTTGAAGGAAATATCATTTTGTCAGTAATAAGTTGAAATCCCTGGTCATTTCTCAATGCAGTGTGTCTGAAATTGCTGTGACTGGTCCGCCGGGCCTCTTCAAATCAACAATGGAAATAGGCCAGAATTTCCAGAGCTCTGTCATGCTGTCCTGGGTCCGGGGTCCGAATCAGTTTGCCCATTTGCTGCCCATTTGTTTCGCTGCTGATACTCAGAGGTAGTGAGGAATTAAATTGAATTTTTCATAAAACAATTTCACAACTGACAGATAAGTTAAACTCTTTATTGTCTGTTTCACAGCCTGCAGTCTAACATGAGGTGTATATGGCTTCAACAAAGTAAGATTGTATTTGAAAAAAACTGGTGACGGGAGGTCAAATGCCTTTTATCTTTATTTAATGTAGTTTTACTCTCTTTCAGTGCAAACAGACCCTTTGCCACCTGGAACAGGTAAATATAACATTAGTTGGCTTTATTGTAAAGTTCAGTTCAGAAAATTTGTGCTCTGCGTTTAACCCATCGAAGTGCACACACACAGCAGTGAGAAGTGAACAACCGCGCACACACACACACACCGTGAACACACCCGGAGCAGTGGGCAGCCATTGCTGTGGCGCTCGGGGAGCAGTTGGGGAACGGTGCCTTGCTCAAGGGTCTCACCTCAGTTGTGGTATTGAAGGTGGCGAGAGAGCTGTCCCTGCCGGACCGCGGCCTTTGGGTTACTAAAAAAATTTCAAATCACGAGCCAATATCCTAACAGCACTCATACATCGGGCCCATGTTACCCCGCAATTAAAAATTCCATTTGCACGAGGTTAGGGATCATTTGCTAATATGCAAGACACTCTCTCCGGCCAATGTTTGGATGATGCAGCTGTAAATATCAGCTGCTCTGTGTGGACACGCTTCACCGGCGATTTGCTCATTGTTACGGTTCAGTAAAACCATACTAACTACTTAAAAAGTAACTGTTACTTCAGCATTTACAGTAAAAACCATAGTTACAACATTCAATATGATTTCAAAAACTATGGTTACTGCAGTCATGGTTACTAAAGTATCACTACAATATTACTATAGTAGAATATGGCATCAAAACCACGGTTTAAAAAATAAAAGATAGTTAGGGTTAGCTCGTCAGTGAACTATGGTTCTATTGGGTTGATTTTTATCTTTATTTTTGTGCACATGTGTATTTTTCTGTCAGAGTTGAAATGTAAGGAGCACGAGCTTCAGATGTCTTTAGTGCTGCCCATTTCTTTCCTGGAGAACCTGCATTTCTCTGCCCTCCAGCTGAATGACCCGACCTGTCCAGTGTTTTATAACTCCACCCACATCACCGTCTCCTTCTCTCTGACCGGCTGCGGAACCAAGAGGATGGTATGAAACCTTCATTTCACACATTACTTTTTTATCAGATTAATACTGTCAATGACTTTGTGTTTCTAGCAGTAACGTCCAGGGTTTTTTCTTTAAACATTTTTAAAGAAGGGCAAGTGCAGTTTCAAGTGCAGTTTTGTAGTTAATGAAGCTAATCAATACATTTATAACCTGAAATTTACTGCAAAAGCATCTTGTCTTAAGGGATTCAATGAGTTTTTTTCTTTTTTAGTGAGTTTATCATGTTGTTTTATCCTGTATTTATTCACTGTACCCATTTGCTGCTGTCTGACCGTACGGCCATGCCATTCAATAAACCCCTGCATATGGATCTGTACGTCCCTGTCTCCTTTGTTAAAAACATAATCTGGTGACCAAAGTTTTGTCATGACAACATCGCGGATCAATAGTTTAGGTTAAGGAATTAAGGAAAGATACCATAATCACAGAGGTATACATATTAACAAAAGTACTTAAAGTAGACTGTGGATAATGTTACTTTACAAATCCGATGCACTGATTGAACTTTTGGTATAACTGATGAAATGCAAAAATGTCGTATGCATCCTCTCCTCTTTAGAAGCTGATGTTCCTGGTTGTCATGATAACCCACACACCAGCAGGCTTGCAAACTGTTTTATACATTTGATAAACCTGTTTATGTATTATGAATTATAAGACTCACCTCAGAAAAGCTAATTCTTCAGTCAGACAATTGAAGTAATTGCATCAAACAAATGCTCCGTGCTAATACAGTATCTACAGCAGATGAGAAGGTAGCCAGTCCGTGAAGATCTTTGTGTGATCTGCCCTGGGCACAGATTTGCGAAAATACCACTACCCTATAATCTACTTGAAGTAAATGTTTCAGAAGAGACCAGAATAAACCAAACATAATTTATTATTAGTCAGGTAAAGCTGTATCATGCTACATACAAATGTAATTGCACTGTTGCTCATATAGCAGTAGTTGTACAAGAAAAAAGTGCGTAATATAATACTTTTGAATTCATTATTGAATTAATAAATAATTAATAAATGAATAAAAATGACAGAAAATAATATGATTAATCAGGATTAAAAATTTTAATCATTGTCCATCAATAATATATATAAATATATATATATATATATTAAATATATATAATAAATATATATATAATTTGATTGTTATCTGTTCTTTGATATTCAGCACTTAGGATCAGAATTGCTGTACACCAACACTTTACGCAGCATCAATCCTAACTCCACTATAAGCCGCATGGCCACTCTCATTCTACCACTCGCCTGCCGGATTCCTGCTCTGCAAGCTAAAGGTCCAGCTTTTAAAATCTCCATTCCTGAAGAAGTCAAGACGTTTGGTGCCGTTTCCTTCTGGCTGGAGTTTCACCTTCCTGGAAAGGGTCCTATGGCTGACCAGACACGTGATCCGCATTTGCGTGGTTCTCCGCCGGGGCGTGCTGCTCGAGACCTGCGCACTACAGCCCGGATGGACATGCTGGACCTGCATGTGTTCTCCAACTGCTCTTTGGCTCGCGCTGAGCTCATGGTGGGCCGCTGTGTGGAGTCAGAAACAAAAGACTTCACAAACTCAAGGCCTCTGCTGAACCAGGGGTTAGTAGTAACATTAGCAGAATCAAAAACTGTTTCTAATGCTAATAGTTATTGCTATTATTGCTATTATAGTTATAACTCGAAAGTTGTGGGTTGAGGTCTCAGGTCAGGCAGGGGTTTTCAGTTCAATTCAGTTCAGTTCAGTTCAGTTCAATGTGTTCTGGAGCCAGACTGGAGCTTGTTAATTCCTAGTTACCACGGCATGACAATGCCATGGTAGAAACAGAACAAATAGGAACAAAATTAGTGTAGCTGCTGTTCAAACTAAGAAAATTAAGATTTGTTAAA
>JAUCMU010000147.1:0-11677 GCA_032275025.1 Enteromius treurensis
ACCCCAATTTTAAAGTCTCTGCACTGGCTGCCTATTAGATTCCGCATCAGCTATAAAATATTACTTCTTACCTATAAGGCACTTAATGACTTCGCTCCTACGCACCTTACTAGTCTTCTAAGACGCTACAATCCATCACGCTCTCTAAGATCGCAAAACTCTGGACTGTTGGTAATACCAAGGATAGCAAAGTCCAATAAAGCAGGTAGAGTTTTTTCACATTTGGCTCCCAAACTCTGGAACAGCCTTCCTGATAACGTTTGGGGTTCAGACACACTCTCTGTTTAAATCTACATTAAAGACAATATTTACATCAATATTAACAATATTCCATCAACAGTTTTACATTGGCTGTGGTTTGAAGCAAATAGAGTAAAAATAAGATGCTGAATTCAAAGCATTCTGATAACGACACACTACCTGCTGCCAGTTGGTGGCGCTATAACTTTGACTCCTAATAATCACATATATGCGATCAGCATCACACATTGAACACATCCCTGAAGTTTGATCAAAATCAGACAATGTATGTGGACGTTATTAGACACTTCATGTTTCTCATTTCTCGCCATAACTAAAATAAATGATTATACTCTTAAAAGCTAATAATAACAAATACATTAAAACGCATGTTTTTTTTAAATGGGATGATACAACATATTAAAAGGTTATTTATAGCGCATAATGCATTCATTATAATGCCATAAGAACATCCTTCTAACGTATCATAAAAACAGGCTCATACAAAGTGTTACCCATGTCACAAATCCTCTAACATTAAAACACAAAATATGAAGTGAGAACACCACAAATCCAAAACTACAAGACTTCGATGTGAGTCATGCAGATATTTCAAAAAGGACGAACAAAACCCCCTGGGATTTTACCTGAACTGACGACTGTCCCTTAAAAAAGAGAAACAGAGCTTTATAAGAGCCTGCTTTGAAACGTTTGGCCCTTTTCTTACAAACTGATGCTCATTCAGGGCCAGTCTCTGAGAGGATCTGGCGCCTCCTAGTGACAAGGGGTGTCTGTGTTTATGTCGCTCTGCCACTTACCGGTGGTCTCTCCACTACAATCCCTGCCAGACGCTGAGACTGTGGCCCAGCTGTCATCATGTCGAACCGGTTCTGTTCACGAATCTGAAACAATCATGAGAAAGCACTTAAAACTTATTGACACTGATAAAATTATGGATAAATCCATGTTCAAACCAAGAACTATAATCAAAAACATAATGATATAAGTGTCACACACTTATACTCAACTCAGCTGTCAATGAAAAAAAAAAAATGGCAGTAGCCATTGAATTCTATTGTGTAGAAAACAAATGTGATGGGAGTTAATAGGCTACCAGTAAAAATTCTTCCAAATACCTGTGGTGTTCAATAGAAGAAGGAAACTGATGTTTTGAAATGACACAAGTAATAATCTCACTATAAGTTTTGTAGATTTTTTTTTAGTTGACTTTTTTTAAACAGTCTGATCGCACTCATAACTCACTTTATTTCTCTTCGCCAGGACTTCATTGGGGTTCGTGTTCAGAGGAACAAACTGGTTGGGATCTTCAATTCGGATCGGAGTCCCGCTGGCGTTTCCACCGTCATCTGACTTCATCCACTGCAGACGAGGAGTAAGAAAACGAGCTTTAGTACAGAATTAGTACAGTATTTTTTTAGTACTCAATTAAAAAATACATATATACTTTCAACTTTTATTTACATTTCATGATTTCAATTACCTAGACATGCTTTTTATTCATTACAAAATAATTAAACAAATGTAAACAAAATATGTCTTTTTTTTACAATAAAACTGAATAACCTTTTTAAACTTTTAATAAATTGTTCAGTTGGATAGGTTTCATTAATTAGACTATTTTATCAACAACGTTTACTTTGAACTATTCTGGATTTTATTTTAATGGTAAAAACAGAAAACCATGGAATGCAGAATAGTTTCATAGGGCCCTAAATATGCAGCCAAAGCTGCAATACTGTAATACCACTAGAGGTCAGGAGGGAACTGTGCTTGGCGTCAGACTCAAGCTCAGTGCAGCCCACTGACACAAGTTACTTCAAAAGTCTCTGTTATGACAGAAATACGCGTTCATTTCATCTGCTGTCAGGTACGCTCAGAAAATAACCACATACCTGCTCATCCGCAGATGATAAGAAAGATTTACTACTTTCACAGCTCTCTGCTTTTTTTCATTAAAAACGCTTTCAAAAACTGGCCTGCACGAATCTCAGCGGACCATAACAGAGAGCCTCACCATAGTCCTGGTGCGCCCGTTCTCCTCATTTGCCCCATCCGACACGTTCACCTTCATGTAGCAGTTGGGTGAATTGAGCCAGCGAGTCTTCTCTCTCTGCTGTCTCTGCTGCAGGAGCTTCAGAGGGAAGCGTGGAACCTCGTCGTCATCGAACATGAACGCCGTGACCGTGGCAGGGATCTCCACTTCACTCTTGTGCCGCGGCTTCTCCCGCACAATGGGGTGCCGGTACGTGTAGCCTGTCCTGTAACCCTGAGAGAAACACAAATTTTTATTCCATAGTTGAAACGGACAAATAAGTCAATAAATACAAATAAATACAGATACAGATAGAATCAATAATGTACCATTTACTAAATACTACATACATGATTTAATGTATTTATTACTACTACATACAGAATAAATGTAAAAGCATTATTATTTAAATATTTAATAAAAAAAGTTAAATAAATAAAAACAAAACTTATTCCTAAATTATTTAATTCTTCTATATACATACATACATAAAGAGTGAAAAATTGTAGAGGGACTGAATACTTTACGTACCCACTGTGTATATATATATATATATATATATACACTATATATATATATATATATATACACTATATATATATATATATACACACACACACACACACACACACACACACACACACACACACAGTGAGATCAATAAGTAAGTGATCACCCTGTGATTTTGCAAGTTCTCTTACTTAGAAATCATGGAGAGGTCTACAATTTTCAGCATATGTGCAAATCCAGAAATCACATTGAATGATTGTTTTAACAATTTATTTGGGAATTACTGTGTCAAAGAAGTATTTGATCACTTGCTTATCAGCCAGATTTCTGGCCCTCAAAGACCTGTTATTTAGCTTTTAAATACTTCAGCCACACTGTGCTCATGATTATAAATTGGTAGCACCTGTTTGAGGTCGTTAGCTGACATAAATGCACCTGTGCACCCCACAATCAGCCAAAGACTAAGTAGCAACATGGGCAAAACCAAAGAGCTGTCAAAAGACACATGAGACAAAACTGTAGACCTTCAAAAAGCTGGAAAGGGGAAATTGCCAAGCAGCTTGGTGAAAAAAAGAATAACTGTTGGAGCAATTGTCAGAAAAAGGAAGAGGCTAATGATGACAGTCAATGTCCCTCGGACTGGGGCTCTACTGAAGCTCTCTCCTCGTGGGGTATCAATGATGCTAAGAATGGTGAAGAATCAGCCCAGAACTACACGGGAGGAGCTGGTCAGTGCCGTGAAGAGAGCTGGGACCATCGTTTCCAAGGCTACTATCAGTAAGTACACTAAGACGTCATGGTTTAAAATCTTGCATTACACGGAAGGTTCCCCTGCTGAAGTCAGCCCATGTCCAGGCCTGTCTGAAGTTTGCCAAGGACCATCTGAGGAGAAGCATATCAAGGTTCTGGAGTGGCCTAGCCAGTCTCCAGACCTAGATCCAATTGATAATCTTTGGAGTGAGCTGAAACTCCATGTTACTCAGCTCTAGAGAAGATCTGTATGGAGAAGGCCAAAATCCCTCCTGCCGTGTGTGCAAACCTGGTAAAGAACTAAAGGAACCGTTTGACCTCTGTAATTGTTAATAGTCTTCTGTACCAAATATTAATTTTCTTTTTTTACTCAAGTGATCAAATACTTATTTGACACAGCAATTCCCAAATACATTGTCAAAAAAATCATACAATGTTATTTCCAGATTTCTCTTTTTAGATTCTGTCTCTCACAGTGGAAATGCACCTATGCTGAAAATTGTAGACCCCTCCATGATTTCTGAGTAAGAGAACTTGCAAAATCACAGGGTGATCAGATACTTATTAACCTCACTGTATCTCTGTTATATTGCAGCCATTTGCTAAAATCATTTGTTCATTTGTTTTCCCCACATTAATGTACACACAGCTCCCCATATTGCCAGAAAAACACAGAATTGGTTACATAACACCGAAAAGAAAAACTGAAATATCACATGGTCCTAAGTATACAGACCCTTTGGTTTATTTTTATTTAGTAGAAGCACCCTTTTGATCAAATACAGCCATAAGTCTTTTTTGGAAAAGATGCAACAAGTTCTTCACACATGGATTTGGGGATCCTCTGCCATTCCTCCTTGCAGATCCTCTCCAGTTCAGTCAGTTTGGATGGTAAACACTGGTATGGGATTCCAGAACTTAGGATTCACATTCAGCTGTAAAACAGCCCCACAGCTTGATGCTGCCACCACGCTTCACTGTTGGGACTGTATTGGACAGGTGATGAGCAGTGCCTGGTTTTCTCCACACAAACACGCTTAGACTTAAGGCCGAAAAGTTCTATCTTGGTCTCATCAGACCAAGGAATCTTATTTCTCACCATCTTGAAGTCCTTCAGGTGTTTTCTAGCAAACCTTTCATTCATGTGACTGACGAGGGGCTTCTGTTGGGCCACTGTGATGGTTGACTTTCTACAACTTTCTCCCATCTCCCGAATGCATCTCTGGCGCTCAGCCACAGTGATCTTTGGGTTCTTCTTTACCTCTTTCACAAAGGCTCTTCTCTCCCAATAGCTCAGTTTGGCCAGACGACCAGCTCTAGGAAAGGTTCTGTTCATCCCAAACGTCTTCCATTTAAGGATAATGGAGGCCACTGTTCTCTTAGGAACCTTAAGTCCAGCAGAATCTGTGCCTTGCCTCAATTCTGTCTCTGAGCTTTTAAAGGGGGTCTGAATACTTTCCGTACCCACTGTACATACATACATACACACACAGTAATTAAATATTTAATTACAAAAAGTAAAAATAATTTGTATTAAAGGACACGCCCTATTCCTAAATCATTTTAATGCCTTTTATGACTGAGTTTAATTAATAATTCAACTGTGAATTTTTCTACTAAACTGGTTTATATAATCAGCCACTGCTTGGAAAATTACTTTGCTGAAAGAAACTGCTTTTTTAAAGGTCCTTCTGTGTTTCGAGCACATTATGTAACCAGACGCTGCAGCTCTCTTGCAGAAGCAGGAAAAGCACATGGCTTCATTGAAAACTGGTGACGGTGGCTCACTGAGCGACACACCATATCATTATCATCTTCCACATCGCTCCATTCTTCAACCGCAGCCCAGAAAACATGTCTGCATTCCTCCTCATCTCACAGACAGAGAGAGAGAAAACAGCATGTCTGCACAGCTGGAGAATCTCTCTCTTTACGTCAATCTAATTGGAGAGGAAGGAGGGTGGAAAAAGACTAAAAGATGAAGAACAGTGACTTTCCAGGCTCTTCCTCTTAAACACAGCTGGTCTGGTAGTAAGCAGTCATTTGGGCTGTTTTTGGCTCTGAAGTATGCTGTAGCTCTGCTGTGTCACACAGGCACTCACCAGGTTGTCCAGCATCCTCATGAGCGACTCGAACTCCAGCTCTCCCAGCCTCCATTTGTGCTGAGAGCCCATGTTGACCCCAGCTTCTGCCACCCCCTGTGTCCGGGACTTGAACTTCTCCAGATCCAGGACGATCAGGTTCTCCACTCCTCCAGCGCATGAGAATGCATTCACCTGCAGAGAAAGGTGCAGGCATTCTACACAAATGTACTGGTTTTATGGAAACGGACTTTACTGCAGTGGATGAAACGGTCTTATCAGCTTACAGACTCATGCAGATTCAACATTTAGTAAACAATACAAACTTACTATAAAATGGTTTATTAAAATTTTGCTTAGAAAAAAGACTGTAGAATATAATACAGTAGGATGTGTCTCTTGTACTACTACTACTACTTATTAAAGTAGTATTTTTAAAGAACATTCACACAAATTTTCCATGATTTAATTTTAACAGTAAACCTCTGTTGCACAGCACTTTGCCTTTAAGTTAAAAGGGTTGTATAATTTACATTTAATTTGTTAATGTTTTACACCTCGAAAATATATAGTACATAGAATTTCTAACAAAAACAAAACAAAACTAAAAAATCATAGAAGCTTATAATTAAAACTATTAAACCATTAATACGAAGCACAGAAAACAAAAACAAAACAGAAAACAAAACTAACCCAACATTCATTACTGAAAAAAAATTAAATAATAATAATTAATTTGACCAATAATAAAAATGGAAAAATAAATAATAATAATGATGATAATAATAATAATAAAGCTTTTCAACTTTTTCCATAAAAACTTTATTAAAAAAATAAAATAAAAATAAAAATAAAATAAAATAAATATAAGTATACATATAAATAGTTTAGGGGTGTCCTCGAACAGTCGACGATTCGATTCGAGAAACCTGATTTGGCAGAGTGAAGGACTAGATTTTCTTCCCGATCAGGTAGGGTACAAGTGATTTCCAAACATATATTTATATATATAGTTTATATTATTTATGTTGTATAAGATATGGTTGAGTTACGTAAGTTACGCTGCAGTAAAGCCCTTATCTATTCTGCGAGCAGGACAAACAATCCATAATAACTATGACTGGGATTGTCATATACAGTTTAGCTGTCATGATTCTGCAGGTTTTTGCGTGAAGAACGCGTCCACAAAAGTGTTCATTCAGAGTTCATTCAGAGCCGCAGACACGTTCACATCTGCATTCGGGGCACTTCGTTCAGACAGCATAAAAGTCGTAATATTAACATTATGCTGTATAAATAACAAAGCATAGTCTTTATGAGATAAATGAAATCCCACTGACTAAAATCCTGCTATCATGCTTCATTCTACTGATCATCTTCTGCACGCAGCTCAAAACCGAAATGCAGAACATTCATATCTATTGTCATGTAAATAAATTTATAATGAGAGCACTACTGTAAAAATGTTGTGAATTCTTAGGTTTTCGTTGACATTTAATGTTAACTATCTTTTAAATGGAAACATAAAACATTATTTACCCCATTATTTATCTCAGAGGCATCACATTTTCCAGTGTGTTTACATCAGTAATTGTGACTGACGCAACTCTTATTTTGCCCCAACCCCAAACATATGATTCAACAATTCCGATTCGACTGTGAAAATCCTAAGTTGGGGACACCCCTAATGTTGTTAAACTGCATGTTTTTCATGATTTCAATTCATTAGACATACTTTTATGACCTATAAGATATCTTGCATACACAACTTGGTGTAGTGATGTACAGTCATCAAAAATAACCAATCAGCACCAAACATTCTATTAGCCACGTTTACCTTTATGTTTAAAAAGCATCACTAAAACCCAATAAACTGTAAAAGTCTAGGAGAGTTAAGTTTTACCTGTATTTCACAGGCAAACTGAGCGTTGTAAATGTAGTGAAAGGCCTCTTCAATGGTCTCCCCAAGAGCTACGACCCCATGATTCCTTAAAACCAACACCTGCAACACACAAAACACACACATAATTATTAATTACACAAATTAAACTTTTGCACAAATTGGAATATTGCTTAAAATGTTTGCAAATAAAGCACCATTTCCATCCAGTGATTTCAAAAGAAACAAAATCATCACTTCCTGATTAAGTTGCACTAAATATTACGAAGAAACATACATTTGCCACAGTAGGAGAAAGTACTGTATAATAATTTTTGCATACAATAAATGATGAGCTTCAGAGTTTTATCTTATTTTCTGAGCCTTCTGTTTGGGAACGCAGCTCTTCAAATTAATATAACGAATCATTTTGATGAGACTTTGCCCTAACATTTTAAAATATAAAACTAGCATTTCAGAGGCTATGCAATGAGATAAGTCTGTTGGTTGGTCCAGTTATATGCTGTCCCATTGCAAGATTACATTTAAAAAAAAATACTTTTTTGTTGTGCATTGAAGGTGCAGTGTGTAATTTTAAGCGGCATCTAGTGGTTAGGATTCGAATTTCAAGTCCCCCGCTCACCCCGACCTTTTGACCTTTCTTTTATGCTCATCTTGGTATTTCAATCCAACGTTTCTAAGCGATAATGTGCATAAAAATAGTTGGATTGATGCATAGATAATGACAAGCACAGGAGGTAGTTTACCTTCGTTGATGGTCCGAGGGCTTTCTGCAGCTCTATGCGGTCCTCTTGCTCATCCAGACAGCCTTGGTAGTTGTAATAAGCAATGTCACCCAGGATCAGAGCCTCCTGAGAGATGGGCAGAAGACCGCACTTCATAGACGACACCTGACAAGACACAAGAGATCAATACAAGTCATGGGGATTTACAGTTCTAACGTACATTTCAGCTACGTATTATACTCTGGAACTGTTGATGGAGCATGTAAAGCAGGCATGACAGGACATATACTTACAGCAGCAGTGGCCGGAGTGCTAATGTGAATGACGCAGCGCACGTCAGGCCTCACGGAATAGATGGCAGCATGAGGACTGAAGCCAGCCGGGTCGATCTGCAGGTTGGTGGAGCCCTGATCAATCACGTCACCAATAATATTCACCTTCACCTGGAGAACCAAAGAGAGTCAATGTAGTTTATCACTGAAGATGGCTGTGCAAATGTAGGCTGAAAACACATCGAACCCTTCCTAACCCCACAGTATCCGATCGCTCTTTATTCCCACATCCTACCCTATCTCTCTCATTTCCTGTAAATCCTGACACTACGCAACTAATAAGGAAGGAAGCGTCATCTGAGATACATCGAGAACCGGTGGATGATTCAGTTAACGTTTGTAATAAGCCTCCAGGAAGTTTTTATAGCCTGATTAAGCCTGATTTACACAATTGTTCAAGGTTTGCTGACAGTAAGAGTCTTGTATTTAAGAAATTAATATTTTCTCCAGCAAACTAACCAAAAGTGACGACATAAACTGTAGAGAATTTCAGTTTCAAATAAATGCTGTTCTTTTAAACTTTTTATTTATCAAAGACTCTTAAAAAAAAACATTCACTTTCCACAAAGAATATGAAGCTTTTTCAACACCGATAATAATATTTCTTCAAAAGCAAATCATATTTGAAAGATTTCTTAAGGACCATGTGACACTGAAGATGGGAGGAATGATGCTGATGAGAATTCAGCTTTGCATCACAGGAATAAATTACATTTTAAAATATATTTACACAGACAACAGTTTTTTTTTAATTGTACAAATATTTTAAAATATTTATTTTACTAGCACTGTCAAACAAGTATTTGTGATTAATTGCATTCAAAATAAGTTTTTGTTTACATAATGTGGATATATGGTGTTATCAATACAAATACAAACACATTCATGTATATATTTAAGAAAAATATGTTATGTTTATATATTACACATCCATATATAAAATGATATATAAGAACATGCATACATTTAAACAACTACTTTAAAAATATGTATGTGTATTTATATATACATTAATATACACCACATACATACATAATGTCAACAAAAACTTTTATTTAGGATTAATCATTTGACAGCACTAGTTTTTACTGTATTTTTAATCAAATAAATGCAGACTTGAGTGTAAGAGATAAAAAATCCAAACTTCTAGTATTAGCATTAATAATTGGTTGTGTGTGAATGAATGAAGGTGCTTATGCATGTCTGACTCATCTAGGGCTCTGATTAAATATCAGATTTCATCACATGCTTGCCCTGAAACAGGCCACCCAACATGCCTTCCACACTTCACGTCGATGCCACCCCATATCACTTCCCGCTCAAAATAAACACACTGTCCTGCTGCCGTTAATGAGCTTAGAATGACATCCAACTTCATTTAGATCATATTTATACACAGCCACAAACATCATGGGACTGTTCTGACACAAAAACACACTCCCCATCTTTCTCATGCAACTCCTTCTGCAGCGTTTACCCGCACATCCCCACAGTAAGTGGGTCCACCTCTGTAAGGACATACCTGCTGTATTATGCCACCACATTAATGCTAATGGAATGAAACAAGACCTAGATGTTCTCTCACAAGACCTTGAGAAATCTTGCATCTTGTTTGGTTTTAGTTTATGATGTAATAAATGGTAAAAGTAGGGTAAATGTGCATCTGTCATCTTTCTTATAAAACAGTACAGCATAAACATGAACATAGTAATCTTTAGGAAAAAGCACATTGCTCGATTTGTAAGAAGTGTAATAAACGCATTAAAGAGCATAAAAAGGAAAAAATAAAACTACAAGTTACATTTCCTGTTACATGAACATTTGGAAGCATTTACAGCAGTTGCTCCACAGACATGAATTCTCATGCCACATTATGTAATGTTAGAGTGATGCTTGCTTTAGCACAAAGCTACTAATCAACACTGCTCATACCTGTGGTTAGAATTTGAACAGACTTTTTAAGGTGCGGCCACATTTACTGCTCTTCGGCAGGTTTTATTTGGTAAAGTCCAGTCGTTTCAATAAAAATCCATGGCAGTGGGAACTTCTCTGGGCATTTTTCGCAACAGGTTCATGTTGGATTCTCCATGCTGACCAACAGAAAGCTGCTTGTTTTGCAAGTGACATCTGTGTGGGTGATGGACATTAAAGATACCCTTAATTGTTTTTAGTGCTGTCAAACGATTAATAGCGATTAACCGCATCCAAGATAAAAGTTTTTCTTTACATAATATATTTGTATTTACTGTGTATATTTATACACTACTCACAATAAGTTAGGCATATTGTGAGAAACTTAATGGATGTCATACATATGGTGTTCGTTTCACTTCAGACATTTTTGGGAAAGGGAGGAAATTGTATTGGGGTGATAGACATGTTTTCCATGTAATGGTCTCATTGTGTACAGGTGTGCCTTATATTGGGGCAAATACTAAAAGACAAACTTTTTCAATGTGGCATCAATTTCAACATTCTGTGGGTATAAAAAGCTGGTATTGTCAGCAAGTCATGTCAAGTTCATTATTCAAACAGCCATGAACACACAACGTCACTTAACGGACGAGCAGCCCACCTGGCCATGGCACGCCTTCGGGTTGGTGGCAGGCAGTCAGATGTTGCTCAGGAACTTGGTGTGTCTCAAAGTGTCATCAGCAGACTTGCATCAAGACACCGAACTACTGGCAGAGTTTATTATATTATTATTATTGAAAAAAAAAAAAATAACCATTAAAAATGTTTTACTTACAATTTGTAGTCGGTTACAGATTACAGATTATATTATGAAAACTGCAGTTAGTAACGTTATCCAGGTTACTTGTTTTCGGTAATTGCCTAATTACTAACTTACCATTAAAAATTCTTTAAGGGGTAGTGATCATTTTTTTCTTTTTGTTTCTCCAAAGCCCCCTTTCGCAGAGTTGCCACATGTCAAGTCTAGTCACTTTTATTTCTATAGCGCTTTTAACAATACAGATTGTAGCAAAGAACAGAACATTATCAAATAGAAGAACAGAGTGATGGTAATGTATAATGACGAGAATTAAACTATTAACTATTACATGTCTCAACCTCGCCCGCTTCTC
>JAUCMU010000148.1:0-15286 GCA_032275025.1 Enteromius treurensis
GAGGTCTCGGTACGCTTTTTTGGTCCGCTTTTGGTGCGCACTCGGGTGCGATTGTTACATTCACACCTGCCCAAACGAACCGTACCAAGTAGGAAAACGAACTCTAGTGCGATTCAACCGAACTAAATGAGGCAGGTGTGAAAGCACCCATACACACAACAGGCAAGAATGAGATTGTGAACCCATGAACCGTGACAGTTTTAGCACGTCTAATGATTTGAATGCATAAAAACAATTCTTACAATAGTCTGATCTAATGTTTTTTCCCCTTCAGGTGCATTTACATTTTCCTGTTTATCAATTTAAGGCATAAAACACTAGTATCATTTGTCTTTTAATGATTGAAATTTAAACAGAGTTTATTTTTTGGCAAACTAAGTTTGTTTGTGTTTTATATAAAGGTAGTTTTAATTTAAGTTTTTAATTTATTAGTTTAAATTAAAGAGTAGAATCTTTCTTCGGAGGTGTTGTTCATGTGTTTATGTCCAGGTGTTGAGAACATCTCTTTCAGTATGTGTGCAGTAAACAAAACCGTGCTTCTGTACCATTCAATCACACAGACCAGGAATCACATTTAAATCATCTTTTTTTTTTGTGGCTTAATATTTACAGATTTACTTCCATAGTTTGTCAAATTCTGTGAGATCTGTGCAGTAAATTCTGTGTTTCTGACTGGGTTTCAAGAAGCAGCAGGGCCCTATTATACTCATCAGATGCCGACAGGTTCATTTCATGCTGGACATGGGAAGAGCTGTTTAGTGACTTGAAGCCTGTTTTGCCAATGCATTAAAAAGAACATTATAGCCCTTGATTTGTGAAACCATCGACACTAGTAGAGCAGCATTATTGGTGCAGCAGGAAGCTGCACATATAAAACATGTTGTCTGTTTGTTGTCTTAGTATCTATGTATGGTGCTCTCTTTCCGCATGTCTTTTCTCGGCAGATCATTGTTAGATGTGTTTATTATTAGACCTTATATCAATAGCTACCTGACCTAAAAGCTTTTAGGACCAATAAGGAACCGTTTTTTCTAGACCGGAGTTGCTATTTCTGTGATGGAAATGCTCTAAATGGTTCTAGAATAGCCCAGGAGCCATGTGGGTGTAAAAGAGCCCCTGAGGTGCTCCGTGGTGTTTGGATAGATGAAGCTGTATGTGGATATGTCCTGCATCGCTCATCTGCTGTCTGTGTCTGAGCTGCCACTCCGCATTCCTTCCTATCGACACACACAGGAGCAAGGTTTTGCCAAGCCTGACAAACAGCCTATTACGAACAGCGGGAACTCTTCCGAAGATGTAGCCCTTGTTAACTATTGACTTTTCCATAAATACATTCTTCATTTGCTGCTTATTAATAGTATTGGGTAGCATTAGGGAAGTAGAATAAGGCATTAATATGTGCTTAATTAACACTAATAAATGGCTAATATTACAGTAATGTGCATGCATGGTGATAAGCAAAAAATATGTGTAACCTCATTCAACCTTGCAGTCCTGTTTACACCTGGTATTAAAAGGATAGTTCACCCAAAGATGAAAATGAGCGCATGATTTACTCTTCCAGGCTTTATGATGGCAGTGAATGGAGGTCCAGATGTTGAAGCCCAAAAAAGTGTGTTCGTCCATCATTAAAACAGTGCTCCACACGGCATCGGGGTTAATAAAGGCCTTCTGAAGTGAATCGATGCTTTTGTGTAAGAAGAATATCTATATCTAACACGGATCATAAGCTCTGCTGAGAAGTCATGAACGCATTATATATTGTAAAAACTTTTATAAATTTAACTTATGGCAAAATAAGTTTTAAATATGACTATTTTTTATTCTTATTTATTGATTAGATTTTTTACACACACTTTTATTAAGCTATTGCTGCATGCTTTTTAATTTCAAACTAAATTGAAATTTTAAAACAAACCCCAAATCAAACAAGTTATAAAAGAAATCTCTTCATATAAATAAACTAAGGGTAGGTGCTCTGTCCGTTTGAAATTAGAGGCACCGCAGCGTTTTAATTAGTTTTGTACAGACCGATAAACACGTGTATATATAGTGTCATTCCAAACGTGTGGAAGCAGTCATCATGCCCTGAAAACCTTGCCTTCAGCTGAGGCTGTTCAATCTCTGACTGACCTCTGTCCTCTCAGCTCATGAGCTGCACGTCTGTAGGGTGTCGTCGTCTTCAGATTTAATGATGGGAGTGTGTTGATGATCCGTCTAATGTACTGGAGCTAATACGCAAACCCAGGCAAATCAACAGAATGGAGATGATGGTGTGCGTGGGTAGCAGAGAAAAACGGGCTCTGGGAAGCTTCAGTAGGGTCTCCGATTTAAAGTGGGGTCCGTGACACTCTCCGTCCAGTCCAGTGAGATTGGGTCAGGGTAGGGCTGGGCGATATATCCATAGAGCTGTGTAGACGCCCCATTAGACCGCTCCAGGCACGTAGATGTGGCCGCCATCTTGGAACATGAAGTTGATGTCTGTAGGTTCACACAGAGCCGTTATGTATTCAGTGATTATATGGTGAATGATATATCTCGACTTATGCTTTTTTCTCCTTCCAAACAAAACCACACTCGCATGTCCACAAAGCAACCAGTACTGGACTCGACTAAGCTGTTCATATCACACGTTGCTGTCAGGAGTGCATGACCCGTCTCCTTCGCTAATCTGCATTGAATGTAGAAGATGTACCCCCGTTTTCACAGACAAGCTCAAGCCTAAGTCAGTAAGTCTAAAATTGGTTTATGTACAATATAAATACAAAACTCTCAAATATAGAGAGATCTGCCATAGATCACAAATTGTCCAAACGATACCGAGATATGAATTATCACCCAGCGCTTGGTCAGCGATGGTCACTGGAGTGATGAAAGGTTCAAAAATAGGCCTGATGTGTCAGAAACCTGGCGTATGACTCTCGGTCAGCGGTTCCTCTGCATGTCCTGGTGGACTCATGGACTAGAGGAAGGCTTTCTTAAAGCATACATTCAAAACCTCAAGTGCACTGACTTCACTTTCATATGAAAATGTTATTTTGCGTTTGTTACGTTTAGAGCTGGCTGTCTAACATTTGGTGTGTTCACAGCTGATCGTTTCGTTTCAGTGAGCATCATATGAGCATGATTTCAGCCGTCCCAGTAATGCTCGTTCAAGCGGAGCGCGCATGTGATCTGATAGATCAGAACAGCACAGTGCTCGTCTGTTCTGTGAGGCTGAAGCAGTTACACTTATGTATATGCTTTGAAAAGCACGTCTGTAATGTGTTTTTCTACTTCCAAACACCTCTTTTGTTTTCAACATGCGTCACATAAAGTGAAAATGAAAATTCAGTCATTATCTACTCGCTCTCATGCAGAAGTACAGGAATTCATCTTCTGCTGGTTTTTCCCATGTGAAGTAAACGAGGGCTTTATCTGTAAAGCTCTAAATCTGGAGAGAAGTCACCTCCGAGTGGTTGATGTGTGGAAGTCATGTGATCAGTCGTACAGAACAGATTCATCAGTAACACCAGTGGCGGTGATGCTATAGGCCACGTTATTCCTGTAGGAGATCGGAGAGGAGGGAAACCAGACGGACTTGTTGTGATCTAAACCAAATGATGGGTTTCATGAAGAAGTGCTCCGTTCACATCGGTGAGGGTGGCACGGGTCCAGTCCCTCACAGCTTCTGGAAAACAGCGGCCTGCAAATAACGAGAGAAGTACACAAATGCATAGCATGCAGAATGTGAAAATAAATACCTTTCTTAAGTTGGACTGCATTTTATATTACTGTTAAAATGCCAGTGTAAATGTCCTTCCTGTTAAACACACCTTACGTGTCTAAAAAGTCAAAAGGCTGTAATTATATGTGTAAGAGTGTGCTCTAATAGGTCCTTTTTGTTCTCGAGTCCCTGTGGTTATGCTTTCTGTTTGGAGCTCTTCATTAGAGTCGTGTCAGGTCTGGCCGATAGCTAGTGATGGGAGTTTAATAAACGTTGTGTATTAGGTGTGGACATCTCCAGGCGCTTCACCATCTGATCTGATTTTGTTCTGTAAATGCATCTTTACAACTTTACATCATTCCCAACATGTAAGTTTCTATGCTTTTAGTTTCTAGTTGGAATATGTGTCAGTACTCCCATTTTAAAGGTAGGGGTGTGAATCTGGGATTTTTTGCGATTATCATTATCATGATGTCTCGGTAGCCTATTACATGGCTAAAAAGTGAAATTAATTTTGTGCAAGTGTGACTTTATTTTATATAAGCAGGCTACCTTTTTAAACTATTACTTGTTTAGAATAAGTTTTCTTTGAGTATCTGAAAGTTTACAGACAATCGTTTCCCTCTGCATTATTGCCGTTGGATTGTGATTGTAAGAAGTTCATCAACAGTGGCCGCTGTAACAGGCTTATTCAGACTAATGCACAGATCTCTTTCCCTATATCAGATGTTCTGTCCTGCTCTGAAGAGAATAGTGTTTGAAAATGAAAGTGTATTTAACTGCAGCTTCAGGACAAACACAAAGTGAAAGTGTTTCTGAAGAATGTCTAAAGTTAAACATGGATAGGAGCACACAATGTTGATCAATGTGCACGCGTCTCACAGAGCAAACCACGATCAGGGAATTGTTTACATTTTTTGTATTTCATCTTATTTTGTACTTTTTTTTTATTTTTTATTAAAGTCTAACAATCATTTTGATCAATTAATCATATAAAATTCCGTATGTGGTCTATACATTATGAAGTAGACGGGTAATAAAGAAAAACAACAGCACAGACTCAAACACATTCACTCATTATGCAATTGCATGTTATTTCTTTATTATTTGCAGATCATACTTCTGCTAATAACGGTATAGCTGTGCTGTTGATAAATATTAATCATGCTCTCTGTGTTTGCTCAAACGGATTTGCTGAAATCAAAATGCTGATGTAGTACTAGCCAATGGGATTGCTGCTTGTGCTTTGGCTCCGCCCACCAATGCCGTGGAGTAGTGTAGAGGGTTGCATTTCCTGCAGCGGTTCTCCCTGGGACCTCCACTGTTGGTGGATAGAAATGTGTTATTTACGGGGGTAATCTGAGCTGAACACTGGAGGTTTTCCGTTCACATGACATGAAATCTGCAACCTAAAAATGAAAATGTGCTCCTGCTCAGGCAATCCAAGATTAGGATGAGATCTGGAGAAATGTGTCTCAGTAATGGATGTTTTCATTCTTGGCTGATCTCTGATGTGATCTTTAGCACAGATTCAACTCTAGACTAGAGCAGTTTTCCTGCTGTCGAAGTCGTCTTCAGCTTTCATTCATCACCGGTGGCTCTGCTGCAGCTCGGCTCACGTGGAGGCGATCCCGTCTAATGCAGCCGTACGTAGATTTATTAGCGCAGGATAAGAACACACGAGCGACTCTTCCAGCTCGTCTGGAGCGGAGCGCCGGCCCCGGGGCGGCAGGTGTTTGTTCACACCAGCATCTGTCTCACATCAACCCCGAGCGACAGATGTGTTCAGCTCTTTCCTCACGTCAGGCGCCCACTCTGCTGACTTTTAAGGGCTTGTGCAGTGCAGCGGACGCAGAAATAATTGTTCCAGCAATGATGTGTGTACACTTGTAGAAACCCAGCACTGGCTTTTTGTAAAAACCACATTAAATTTGACAACCGCATTCGATAGGAATAGGAAGCAGAATCAGAATTGATTAAATTCAAATGGTATCCAACTCTCTCTCTCTCTGTGTGTGTGAGATCAGCCCAAGTCTCAGCAGCCTCTTGCCTGGTGTGGGATAATCTGTGCTGATCAGACACACGAAGGACTAAACGCTGGCCACTTCCTGTAGCAGCATATGAGTTCCTGGTAAGCAGCGATTCTGACTGGCTCAGCAGTATTGTCACGCTCCCGTGATGGCCGCTCTCTGTCTGGGTTTGCTTCGGTGTGTTTCTGGGAGTGTAGGTTGCAGGGCTGAAGGGTGGGCTGGGCTGCTTTGGATCGGTGCCTTCCTCCGTGCTGTGAGACGTCCGCAGGGCTTCATGGCTTTTCAATTGTTCTGACACGTGGAGCAGTGCAGCGCAAACCTATCAACAGGTAACACACAGCTGCTGATGAGATTACAGGCAGCTCGGGATTTCTCATTCATACTACAAGGTTTTGTGCATGCTTGTCACTCAAAGAATGTAGGAATGTAATTTATCATTCAATTAACGCTGTTAATTCAAACACTGAAAATAATGAGTTTTTAAAAAAAATAATATGCTTAATTGGCATTAAAACAATGTCATAATGTGGTTTCCTCTATACTATTAAAACTGTATACATACATATAAAAATCTAAACATGAACATATATATATATTATATATATACAACATTTTTTTTATATCCACTTAAATTATGATTTACTTTTTTTCATTTGTCCACCTTTTTGTAATAGAAATGCTACAGCCTTCAACAAAAACATGAACGTTTTATTTTATGTGATTTTCTGAATGCTTGACACCATAAAATCAATCACACTGTGTTAATAAAATCATAGAGGCTACAATTGTGATTTATAAATAATGCAATGTAATTACAATTTGTTTATTTACTTGTTCTATTTTGACCCCATATAGGCTAGTAGTGTTTTTTTTGAAGGAGGGGGCACAACAATACGATCAGCTTGGATTGCAGGACCCTCTCATATCTCATAGTGTTGCTGGTCAATCTCATTGTCAATACGTTGAGTAGATTATAACGAGATGAGCTGCACGTGTCGTCCTCATCTGACCCTTCATACACGTCACTGAGCCTTAAATACACAGAAAAGAGTTCAACTTTTATTATTTGAACTTCAAAAGTGATTGCTGAAGGCTTATTTCTAACGCTAGATGCACATATTACTGTACTCTTAACCACACTTATGTTACGACACTTTTCAGATCTCCGCTGCTCAGTCATTTTCACTTTACGCTACTTTTGCAAAAACGTACATGGACAATTCTAATAAAATGGCTTTCAGGGGGGGCGTGGTTATGACTCGCACTTGATTGCACGCGTTTTTGGAAGCTCCTGGCATTTTTCGTTTAAAACTTATAAATCACCCTCATTTCACATCAACACAAGGTTGACGTGCTTCAATTACTGTTTGTGGAAACGATGCCGTCCAAAAAGTGTAAAAACAAAATGAAGCGGGTGAATTCCCCGGTGGCGAAGTTAGACGATGATGGGGATGCTAGCAGCGTTGCTAGCTCTGCAAGCTCCGTAAGCACTAATGATAGTGATGCAACATGTGTCGATACATGCCAAAACTTGAATTTAATCCAGAAGTTGGATTTAATGAGAAATGACTTTGCAACAAAGATTGATGGCGTCCTGAACGCGATACAGGATGTTAAGAAAGACGTAAGAGAATTTTCTGGACGCATGGATTTGGCCGAAGAGCGCATCAGCAGCATGGAAGATGTGGTAAACACGGAAAAGAGCAAACTGGAGGAAGCTACTAAGCGTATTACCTTTCTTTCTCGTAAGCTTGACGACCTGGAGAACCGTTCGAGGCGATCGAATGTCAGACTGGTTAATCTTCCCGAAAAGGTTGAAAACCCGGATGCTGTGGCTTTTTTAGAAAAGTGGTTGTGTGAAACGCTGGGTCGTTCAATCTTTCCTTCACCTCCCACTATTGAAAGAGCTCATAGATTACCAGACAGAAAGAACACTAATCGTCCCAGAGTGATGATAGTGAAGTTTCTAAATTTCCAAGATGTGGTTCGAGTGATGCGCGCGGCCAGACAAAAAGGCAGAGTCACGTACGGTGATCAGGAGATCAAGTTTTTCCCGGATCTGTCTGCAGAGGTTCTTAGACAACGGAGGCGATTCGACGACATCAAACAACGCTTGAGATCATTGAATCTCAGATACGGAATAGTCTACCCAGCTAAACTACGTGTCACAGCGAATGGTCAGACCCGTGAATTTGAAGATCCGTCGGATGCAGAAAAATTTCTTCAGGGAATACAAAACACAAGTGAACTATAATGGACTTGGTGTGAAGACTAAAAGGCTGAGCAAGGTCACCCAATACTGAAGGACATTTTGGATGCTGTAACTCTAGATACTTGTTTATCTATTAGTTTATTTATTTTTCTTGTGTTCTCTTATCGGGTGGTTCATAATCCTTAAAAGGGTGCCAGGAGTTAGTCATAATCTGTTTCCTTTAGTAGGTTTTTGTTTCTCAGTTTAGTGCTTTTAGGTTGTCCAACTGCTCCTTCCTTTAGGATGGATCAGTGTGGAGGCATATCTATATCCCAAAGTGTTAGAGTGGGGAGGGGGAGGGTTCAAGCTGTCATGTTCGAGTTAACAGCTAATGTAAGGTGTTCGTGGCAGGTGTTTGAATATATGTTTTTGTTTTGTTTTATCTCTAATATTAGATTCTCTTGTGAGCACATACGGCGGATAACTTCGGCATCTATAATTTACTTTTTTTTTTTTCATATGTGTATATAATAGTTTACATGCTAATTAGAGTGAAAGATAATTACACAAATTAAGCTTAAGTTCACCTCCTGGAATGTAAGGGGGATGATTCGATTAGTTAAACTTAAACAGGTTATGACGAGGATTAAACAAATGGAGTCTTCAATAATATTTCTACAAGAAACTCATCTTCTCAAAGAAGAGCTACCGAAAATACAAAGAAGATGGCCTGGTCAGGTCTTGGCTTCGTGTCACACATCCCATTCCAGAGGGGTATTGCTGTTGATTCACAAGTCTGTACCCTTTAAAGTAAATAAATGTATCACAGACAAAGCGGGCAGATACTTAATAGTACAGGGAACATTGATGAGTAAAGTTATTAACTTGGTTAATATATACGGCCCAAATGAAGATAATCCAATGTTCTTTGAAAAGCTTTTCATATTGATTGCCTCACTCCATGGAACAGTGATAATGGCAGGTGACTTTAACTGTACCCTGGACCCACTACTTGACCGTTCCTCAGGGGTGGATGGCTCCCAGGCTCAAAGTAGGAGGAAAATTAAACAGTTCATTAAGGATTTAAACTTGTGTGACCCCTGGAGAACTTTGAATCCATTAAAAAAAAGAGTTTTCTTGTTTTTCGTCACTTTCTAAGACATCATCACGAATAGATTATTTTTTAATTTCGCTCTCCTTATATTCTAATATAGACAGTTGTGTTTATGACAGCGCGGTTTTGTCAGATCACTCCCCCACATCGCTATTTTATATAGATTCTAAATTACATAAAGGTTCCTCTAATTGGCGTCTAAATCATAGATGGTTGCAAAATTCGGACTTTATAAAATTTATTGGTGCACAAATTGACTTATACTTCGAGACAAATACTGATCAGACTTCTGCAATTATAAGATGGGAAGCCTTTAAAGCATTTATTAGGGGCCAAATGATTAGCTATACTAGCTCTAAATTTAATAAATTTAAACAAAAAATGATTAATTTGGATGCGGAAATAAGAGATTTAGAGAAAGAGATTAAAATAGATAATTCTAAAAAACTTAAACAAAAACTATTAGCCCTTAAAGCGGAATATGAGGAACTCTCTTCACTAAAAGCCGAAAATAGTATATTAAAATTGAGACAAACTTTTTATGATCAGGGGGAGAAACCTAGTAAATTATTAGCTTGGCAACTTAAAAAATTAACTTCAGAAAGAACCATTAATGAAATAAAAAATAGTGGAGGGAAAAGTACTTCAGATCCAGGAGAAATCAATAACATCTCTGTGTCATTTTATGAATCTCTATATCAATCAGAATTTCCCGCAGGCCCCTTAAATCAAAATATTTTTTTAGATGGATTGAACATTCCCACTATTTCGGAAGAGACTAGATTGGACCTTGATAGGGAGTTGGAAGCTGAAGAAATTGTGAATGCAATAAACAATATGAATAGTAATAAAGCGGCGGGCCCAGATGGAATTCCAATTGATATTTATAAGGAATTTAAAGAGAAATTAATTTCACCATTATTAGATATGTTTATGGAAGCCTTTCAGCAAGGCTGTCTGCCACTCTCATTAAGAAGTGCTCTGATTACTCTTATTCTAAAACCAGAAAAGCCACCCATAGAATGTGGCTCTTATAGGCCAATTTCTTTATTGAATTCAGATGCTAAAATCATTGCTAAGATACTGGCAATGAGACTTGAAGAGGTTTTACCCCAATTGATACATCCAGATCAAAATGGGTTTATTAAAAACCGTCAGGGGTTCCATAATGTTAGGAGAGTTCTTAATCTAGTACATGCGGGCAATGATGTTCCAGATTTGGCTATCCTATCTCTCGATGCCGAAAAGGCATTTGATAGACTGGAATGGCCATATTTAATGGAGGTATTAGCTCGATTTGGATTTGGTGACTATTTCCGACATTGGATGAAAATCCTTTTATTTGATTCATCTGCAATGGTGCTTACTAATAATCTAATCTCACCCACATTTAAAATTACTTGTGGATCCAGACAGGGCTCGCCGCTTTCTCCTCTTCTTTTTGTAATGGCTATGGAGCCCCTAGCAATAGCAATAAGGTCACACCCTACAATTCGGGGTATATATACTGAAAATATAGAACATCATATCGCCTTATATGCTGATGATGCTATTATATTTTTATCAAAACTTGAAAAATCTATTCCAGCTCTCTTAGAAATTATAGGTCAGTTTGGAAGTTTTGCTGGATTTAAAATAAATAAAGATAAATCGTCAATTATGTTCCTTAATGAACAAGATAGATTAAACCCGAAGCTAGCTCACCCATTTGTAAATGCAGTAAATGGATTTAAGTATCTTGGAATTAAAATAACTCCTGAATTGAACCTTCTTAGCCCGGCTAATTATAATCCTTTGATGGATAAAGTATCTGAAGAGACAAATCGTTGGATGACATTACCTATTTCATTATTGGGTAGAATAAATGTGATCAAGATGAATATTCTGCCGAAATTCTTATACGCTTTTCAATCAATACCCCTCCCACCGCCTCCTTTGTTTTTTCTAAATTTAAGAAGACTCCTATTAAGGTTTATTTGGAGTAATAGGAAGCCAAGACTGAGACTTTCTTTACTCTACTTGCCATATGAAAGAGGAGGGTTACAATTGCCTAATTTTCTTTGGTATTACTGGGCAGCTCAGTTGAGAGCTGCGATGTTTTGGTTTTCTAAACAATCAAATTTACCATGGTTACAGGTGGAAAAATTAGCTACAAAAGGCTTGCCACTCGATAGTTTCTTATATTCAGCTCCACTCAAAGTACTTAAAAAAGGAACAGACAATCCATTTGTTAAAAACACTATTGCTATCTGGTATGAAGCCCATAAATTTTTGGGGGATCTTCCAGATCTCTCCCGCTTTTCTCCTCTGTGGGGTAATGACCAGTTTTGCCCTGGTAAAAAAGATTTGGGATTTAAATTATGGATGAATAAGGGTGTCTCTAGATTGTCAGATCTATATGAAGATGACATCTTGATATCATTTGATAAACTGGTAGAAAAATTTCACATACCCCAGAAACATTTTTTTAAATATTTGCAACTTAGAAGTTTTATTTTCTCCTATTCAAAGAAGTTGAATAAAATACCCCCAATGTCGACATTAGAACAGCTGACATTACAAAACTGCAACAATAAAGGATGGATTAATCAGATATATGTTATATTAAGAGAAAATAATAAAGAAAGCTGTGAAAATAAAAGACAAGCTTGGATTCAGGATGTAAAAAACGATATATCATTAGAAGAGTGGAGTACAATTTGCTTAAAATCGCAAACACAAACCATAAATACTCGTCTTAGACTTCTACAATATAATTGGATAATGAGGACCTATATAACTCCTGTAAGATTAAATAAATTTAACCCAAATATCCCAGATCTTTGTTTTAAATGTAATAAATTCCCTGGTACATTTTATCATTGTGTTTGGGAATGTGAGGAGATTAAAAAATTTTGGGATGGGGTGACTCAGTATATTTCTCAATTTACTTCTTCTCAAGTCACGACATGTCCTTTGTTATGTGTATTGAATTTATATGCAGAAAATTGCTCCTTGTCTGTAAAAGAGAAAAAAATGGTAGATCTGTGTTTACTGCAAGCCAGACGATCTATTGCTTTGTATTGGAAAAAGGCCGATTGCCCCTCTCTTGGACTATGGCTAAGAAACCTATCATCTTGTTTGGCTCTTGAAAAGCTGACATATATAACAAAGAAGAAAGCATCTGAATTTTCGTACATCTGGGAGGTGTTTTTGAACTTTCTTAAAAGTGGAAATATTGAAGATGCATTAGATGTGTGAAGTTTTATATGTAGGAAGAATCTAGCTAATTTTGTAACTTACTATTGTGTATTTATATATGCCTTCCTGAGGTTTGGTTGGGGATTGAAATGTTTTTGTTTTTGTTTTAAAAATGTGAAAACTTAATAAAGACATGTTAAACAAAATGTTGTTCCAGGGTCAAAAATCAGGACGTGCAATCCACACCACTCCAGTCTACCAGTGAACATCTTGTGAAGTGAAAAGATGTGTTTATATAATAAACAAATTCATCATCAAGAGGTTTTAACTTCAAACTACAACCCAACCCTACTACCCAAACCCATCGACATCTTGAAAGGCCTGAGATTCAGTACTTTTAACATTTTTGGGTAAACTATTCTTAATGGAATCAAATGTATGTGGAAACATAGCTGAAAGATTACTGTAAACACAAAGGGTGTATTCAACATACACTCAAGCGGGCTTTTATTTAAATTAACATTATGCCATCTGCAAGTGCAGCATTTTTTTTTTTTTTTGTGAATGCAAAAAAAAAATTACCTAAACTTAATGTTTCAAGGTGCAGACAGAATCTTTGTTATTAGGCATATGACGCCAGACTGCACACAATGCTTCACTGCCTCCAGCAGGTGTTATTTCAGTCTGTCTCACTCAATAACATACAGTCAATCAGCCTCCCAGGCCTCTGAAATGCTAGCAGCACAGCTCTCCTTCCTAGGAGTGAAAAACATGATACACTGCTTTACTTTATGGCTTTACCTGGTCTCCGCAGTACAGTGCTGTAAGTTATTTATGTCTGGCATCTATCGACTGCATTTAAAATCACATCAGAATGAAAAAAGAGCTAAACCTACATTTAATAATCGGTTTTGCTGCGTCTGGTAATGCTGTTTGTCCATGTCTTATCTTTATTGATTGTCAGCCCACTGTCAATGTCTCCTTTCTCTCTTTTTTGAAAGCACATTAATTGAATCTGTCATCTACATAATTTTAAAGATGTGCATAAATGGCTTTGCATGGAAGTAAAGTAGGAGATGTGCACACATGCAAGAAGCTTAATGGGGATTAATTGGATTACTTTAGTTAGATCAGAAAGCTCAAATTATGAGGTCTTCATAAGAAAATTCTATTTCAGTCAGAAAGGCTAAAGGTTATATAACAGTCGGTACAGTTGCACTGACTTCCTGCTGGCTGGAAGATGTAAGAGCATCATCCTCATTGCTGGAGTTAATTGGTTTTATTTTTAGAGGCTTAAAAATCAGTGACTGTAGAATGACGAATAGAGCAACTATAAACAGCTCAGCTAACTGCGGACTGCATTACGGTTCACTTGTGTTGCAGACTATAAGCATGTAAATGAGTATTCCTATAAGTAGACTATAGACAGCATGCCAGTGTCTTTAAATTATCAACCCCTTTGTTTCATTACATCGCTTGCAACTGTTAGCATTTAGCTAAATGAATTTCCAGTAAATATTACTACCTTCAGTCAACATAAAACAGTATTCGCAAACGCAATAAAATGGCATATTCCAAAAAAAAGTGTTGCTTAATTTAAATATTAGATTCAATAATTATTAAATAACTATAAAATTAAATAACTATTAATTTAACTAAGGCCTAGTCCTGGCCTAAACTAAGCCACGTTTGTGAAACCAGGCCTTATAGTTTATCTGGTAGCAGATAAAAAAAAAAAAATCTCAATATGGTACAATGCATCATTCACAATAAAATCATAATTAAACTGCAAATAGAGTGCTGCCATGAGGTAGCTCCTTTTCATGTTGAAAAAAAACAGCATATGGTGGTTAGGTATGTTTTTGAAGCTGAGCCATCCGACCCTCCATAGACAGCAATACAACTGAAACGATCCCAAATCCATAAACATAGAAAACATTGGTAACAGTCCATGTGACATCAGTGGATCAACTGTACTTTTGCGATACTACACAAATTATTTTTTGTGCAAACAAAAATAAAAACATTTATTCCTCTCCCATGACTTACATCTTCCACTATTTTAGAGAGTATCTCAATGCACCTCATACGCAAGCTTTAACATATCTGATGTAATCAGCCTTTTTTTATCAAAAATATCTTAATTTGTGTTCTGAAGATGAATGAAGGTCTTATGGGTTTGGAACGACATGAGGGTGAGCAATTAATGACAAAATGTTAATTTTTGGGTGAACTAACCCTTTAAGCTGGTCCTTTGTTGGTGTTCATCTGGTCAGACCAGAACACATAACTAGCTAAGGACCAGCTTAAACCATCTCAAACCAGCATCCCAGCTTCAAAACATAACTAACCAGCATATGATGTTTTTTTTCAACATGGTTTATTGGCCAAAAAAACAAAGAAACAATTTAAAATTATAACTATGTTTTTTTGTTTGTTTTTTTTTAATCAGTGGGGTTTTATTAAATGCAAGAAATAGGTTATTTTTTACTTTTGTTCTTAAACAAACCCCTTGTGCATTTACTCGTTCCTTTAGAGTTGCTAGCAAGTGGATAGAGGTTGCCATTAAATGTCATCACAACAAAAAAGGTAAACTCGTCTAATCACTTCTACTGTCAAATTGAAATGTTTTTAATTAAATACTGTAAGAGTTATCCAAAAGGGGTGATTAATGTGACTTTGGTGTAGCCTGGGCCCGCCCATACTTCCTGTGATGCTACATTCTATTTCGCGAGCAAAGTCAGAAACGAGAAACGCTAACACAGCCGTTCTGCGACCGTTAATCATACCGGCTTTCAAACATGGCGTGTACTGAGCAGCAACAATCGTTCGACTCTGGTTTGAGAAATTTCAAGATGAGTTTTCTTTGAAAATGGAGCAGAAGTAATTTAAGTAAGTAAAGACATTTTCCTACTGCTTTAAGGAAGCTAGCTACAATTGGTTGCGGTGGCTTCAGGTTTCGTCGCTACGCATACGTCATCGGAATGGGTGGTCTGATTGGTTGTAGATTCGTCCAGTAGTATACAGAGGCATCTGATGGACGCAGGTTAAGCCCGCCTCCCAGA
>JAUCMU010000148.1:26241-40576 GCA_032275025.1 Enteromius treurensis
CATGCATTAAATTAATAACAACTAAGATAATAGTTTTGTTTTAGTTTAGTTTTGTACTAAAGTACCTTTCCACTCCAAGGGTGTGTCCACTTGTCTCTCTTTACATATTTTTCATAAGGAGCACATGAATATTGCAGATGATCAGGGCAGGGTGAACTTCTTTCTGTTTTCTTTCTTCGGCTCAGCTCCATCTGGCTCTGAAAGCTTTCTGAGGTCAGATACGTATAGAAGTGCATTTGGAGTATCTGCTGTTCAACCGTGTGTAAATATAAACAGAAATTGTTACTGTAATTTAATCTCTTCTTGTCCTGACAAGCTCTGCAAACTAGTCGTATTTCTGTGTGCTCGTGTGTGTGCGCTTGCCCTAACAGTGTAAGTATGAAACCATTTGGAAAGCAGCAGGCTTTTATTTGAACCTGTCCAGCGGACAAGCATGACTTCATCATTACCTCACAGTTCCCCATTAAAGCTTATCAGAAACATATGAGCTCCACATGCTGACTGCGTTCTGCCATGGAAACTTTTCATTTTGTTTTGAGGATGTGTGGAGCGTGTGTGAGAGCTGGTGGTGGTGTTTTTATTGTGCAACTTACTCTCGCTTTCTTTGGTCTTGCCGCTCCATATGAGTCTAATTTCAGGTTTGTTTTATTCTGGTTTTCTTTTTCACTATTTGCATGCGGCGCAGGGACTGAAAGTTTGCACCCGTGGCTTAGCACTTTTTTTTTTGTTAATGTGTTTTACGCTGCCAATAAACTGGTGTAAATTAGGTATTTTGCTAACTACCTTTTTTAAATTTGACTAGCGGTTTTATTGTGTGATTAAGTCCGTTTTTCATTAAAGTGCCTCTGTGAATTAAGTAAATATGACAAATATAAGGATGGTGAAAGTCGCACCAAACTATAAGAACATTTAAGAATTATTAGTTATTAACTACATAATAATGCCATTTTTGTAGTATATTTGAAAGTTCCAGACTTAAAATACAAGTGTCAAATGTCTAATTGCTATTACAATTACAGATGTTACAATTATGTAATCATTCATAGTGGCAGTTAATCATTCAAAGAGCACGATAACCAACAAAACACGCATTTTCTGTCATTTTCACTTCTTTGGAAACATAGGCCTAGGGCTGCACGATAATTAGCACGCGATATGCAATACGCATCTTTTCAGTAAAGCCGGTTCTGTAATCAGCGGTAAATTCCCTCAGGTGTGTGATTTTACATTGAGCATTTACTATGCAGAGCCGTTGTTCACTGATGAGCTGTGCAAAATCACTCTGATAATGAACGCAAATTTGCGCAGCTCTTCTGTGAATATACTTCCTGTGTGAGCCCCATGCAGTGCTGCTGAATGAAGCGCGTTGATGAGCACTAGGGTTGGACGATGTTGACCAATTTGGCATCGTACGATGTGTAAAATTTGGGGTGGTTTTGCGCGAGCAGGTGAGAGAAGATCGAGCGCAGGGATGATCACGTGCACATCAAGCGCGCAAGGGAATGAGCTCGGCGACCCCGTTTCTTCGCATGTACATCTGTTTTCCTCTCGCGGAAATGATTTACCGCGCTCGCCAGCATCAGTGGTGCACTCGCTTATTAATGGCATAGATTTGCCACCAATCCCGCCATAGATTAAGTGTGTTTTTCGCTAGCTGCTTCCTGCTGCGGGGCAGAGGATCGCAATGCCGGCTCAGCATCGTGATGTCTATCGGCCATCGGCGATGGACGATGGCATCATATATCGACCCAACCCTAATGAGCACGATCTCTCTCTCTCTCTCTCTGGTTTATGCCTGTGCGGGTGCATGCTTCCCGTGAGAAATGCCCATATAAGGAGTTCCACCTTCGTCTAAAAAAAACCTCTCCGAGACTTGTACACTCCCGGAAGAAAGATTTTATGGCACATAAATGCTCAGTCATATGTCCAAATAGTTTTTTGTAACTTTGTCCACGCGTGCCCCCCTTTCATTGTTTTATTTTCAGTTTTAGTATAACATTATCTATCTAACGTATAGTTGACATCTGAGGTTAAATACTATGGAAAAGCAATAAAAGTCTTCATTTATTTGGAGTGTTTCCATCTTCTTTTCATCTAAAAATACAGTATGCTGTTGCTTCAAACAATGTAGAGCTGCAATGTAGTTTGTTGACAAGCCGCGCAGTATAGAGTTCATAATCAAATTAGATTTCTCTGCCCTAAGTCAATGGTATACAAATCATTACATTTAAGTTGTTCAAATGAATAATCGCAAATAAAATTGAGGAATAATCGGCCCTACAAGTACTACGCTAAACAGCTTTCTGTGTGTCTTTTAAAACTATTAATAAGGTGAGGGTCAAGGACATGGGTTTATGTCAACACATGGAAATGTCCTTTCTCGTGATGTCTTCTACTCAAGCAATTACTTTTAAGAGAAGAACTTCTCTCATTCTCATTGGACGACCCCTTAAAGCAAAAGTTTTACAACTTGACGCCCATTGGAAAAAAAAAAACATCTGCATTGCCATTCAAGATTCATGTTGTCTACAAGTCAAACGCAAGATTTACAAACCCACAAAACGAGTGCACAACAGCATAATGCGGTCTTTGACATGTCCACATACTGTTCTGCTGGGTTATTTGATTATAGATGAACGAGATAAATGACAGAGCTGCATGAACAAGTCTTGTATAATTGGATGTGCTGGTGTGCCATAAGACAGCATCATTGCTGGGAATGGCGTGTCTGTGGGATAAGGGTCAGAATAATCTCTTTATACATGTGTGGGTGGAAACAGGCCCCATAGAGATGGTTCTCACAGGCCTAACACAACTCTATCCCACCACAGGAAGTGAGAGGAGGACAGACCCCATGAGACCGCTTTGATTGTGACACTGAGGACCCCTTTTACAGACTGTGAATGGGCTTATGTCTCGCCTAGGAGATCTTTTCCATGTTCTCTTACACGCTCAACGTCCTTCTGTTCAGAGAAGATGTGACAAGTTTCCACTGTTGATTCATGTTTCTGTCCTCGCTGAAGTCTTTGAAACCAATTAGGAGATATTTGGATATTTAATTTACAGCTGTGTGGAGCATGATTTTGGGAAATTAGATTTGCTGTATTTGCCAAATTAAATTTTAAATTAATTTGGGTTGCAAAATGTCATGCGGTGCAACCCCTTATAATGTTATATTTATTAATGAATAATTCATCGTATCTGTAAAAATATTTTAAAAATTGAAAAAAAAAAATAGACAGGAATAGGAATAGAACTTAATTAGAACAATTTGAGGTTCGTATAAGTTATTTTCTTCTTCTGTGTGTTTTTGTTTATTTACTTAGCATGTTAAATAACATATTGATCATAATTGTACAATTTTTTTTTTTACAAAATTGCGACAATTTAAAATTGTGGAGTCATTTCTGAACTAAACTGATTAAGTTGATTCTGGGATTTTAATAGGGTATATGTCCTGCTGTTAAAAAGTCAGTAAGATTTTAATGTTTGAAAGAAATGGAATACTTTTATTTCACCAAGGATTCATCTTATTAGGTTACACCTCTTGACAATTTTAGGATGAAATGTAAACTTTTTTTGTTGAGAGTGAAACCAACAACCATACAGAGAGTATGTTTCTATGAACTTAGCATTTCTCTTTGTTTTATCCTTTAACTATCGTAAATTAGCAAGCTAGCAGCCTAGCCTACTAGCATAGCCAAATAATAAGTGATTAAGAAAAGCTTGTTAGACTAACACAAACAAGATATTACAAGTGCTGCGTTTTTCTCTGAAATGTCACCTATATTTCAATTATAGATGCTGTATAAACTGCTTTTTCTTGTCAGGTTTGATACTTTTTGGTTTTCTGTGGGAGTCTAAATTTTTTCTCTGGTGTGGCACTTGGGGCTTCCTCCGGTCCGGCTGAATTCCTGTGAGCAGAGAATCCATTTGCATTGATATTAGCAGCCCTTTACCATGGTTACGAGGTCGTACCCTGACCATGAGGGAGAGAAAAAAAAACCCAGCACAAGATGCCAAAAGCTGACTCAAATGAGTTTGAGCTGAAAACGTTTGATGTCCCAGCCAGTTTTGTGCATGCTGGGTCTGAGAGGCCAGACGTCTTATGCAAGAGATTTAAATCAGACTAAATAAATGTAATGGTAATTAAAATTTTCTTTTAATTAAAAAGAGTATGCACTTCTTTCAATGTGGCCTTTCAGCGTTTTATAACTATTTGAATGTGCTGGTGGTATCAGGTCAGATGAAGCTGTGGTTTGACTGTTGGTATAGAGCAAACAACTCAAATGTGGTTTATGTGGGAAGTAATGTTGTTTGGTGGGGTTTAGGGTAAGGCTTGACCCACGGAGCGTGTGTCTGTGTTGGGAACACATTAGTAAAAATGTTCCAGGTCAGGAGTTTAATGGGACCAATCACTGTCATTTCACATCTACTGAAAACGGCACAATCACTCCCAGATGTGCCCGTCATCCTTGTCTTGCTTTCTGCATCAAAATTGTGAACTAGAATGCTGTAGCTAAAGATGAGACTTTAGAGAATTTTTTTATGTTGACAAATATTATATTTGGGTGTATATATATATATATATTTATTTATTTATTTATCTATTTCACTTATCAAATTCTTACCAACCAACTAAATCTAGCTCGGTACATGTGTTTTCCATTGCTTCCAATGGACGACCGGCCTTTGTTGTGGTTTGAAAGCAACACTTTGTATTCAAAAAATCCCCATGGTGTCCATTTGTCCGACTTTAAAATGTTGCACATTTGTGAATCTGCCATGAAAACAAAGACATCCACCCACTCTTTTCTTCATTGATAGATCGTAGGCACTTGTTTTATTTAACACGTAAGATTCTTAGCCCTTCGCTTCTCGCTAAGGTTTAAATAACACCAAGCCTCTGATTTCCTTAGCAAATCCTGAGATCTTAAATCACAGTCGGTTTTAGAGGAAGTGGGCTTGAACTCTCATGGGTGAGGTTGGTTTACAGCCCAGTGTGGTTTGGGGTCAGATTAAAATGTGCAGCGTTTATTCGAACCCTTTTCTAAAGAAGTCCTCCCTAAAGCCCCACAACGTAATTGAAGGCTTGTATCGCCAAGCTAATCCTAGTCTCGGTTCAATTTGTTATTGAAACATTTGGAGTTCTTGCTTATTTGAGTTTTTGTTTCAACTTTTTCGTCCTCGCTCACGGTTGAGTACACAAACCTGTGCGCATGTGTGCTGCTGAAAATATATACGTGTTGGAAGCTGTACATCCCTCCCTGCAGCCAAAACAGATCCGCTTTCCCAGGAATGTAGAGAGAGCATCTTCAGGTGCCCATGTGTATGTTGTGTTTGTGTGTACATGGCTGTCTAATCTGAATCAGTGTTACTAGTGTGTTAATTTACAATTACATTTGCAAAGATCTAGTTGAATAAGCTTTGGAGTGCAAATGTGTGTGTGTGACCCTCTGACCGTGGCTCTAAGGGTGGTGTGTGTGTGGCATCCCGCCCACAAAGGAAATGTGCTCTGTTGCACTGATTGCGTAAAGAGAATAAAAATAACCTAAATATAACGACTCATCTGCCTAAGCGGACACGCCCTTCCCATAGTTCCTGTTGTCAAGTGCCGAACTGATCTTTATATTCATGTCCGAAAGTGTATTTTTTGCCACACCTGCCCATTGTGAGTGAACTGAGTAAGTACAACACAACTTATTTTGAGCTTTTTTAAAGTTGAAAATATACTCATTGCCATGACAATTTAATTATGTAAAAAAAAAAAAGTTTTGGCTATAAACAACTCAGTCAATGGAGATAAAAGTTTAGGCATGCTCATTAAACTGTTTTTTTATTTGATGGAAAGAGATGTTACAAAATCAATATGGTGGGAAAGTGATGCCAAAATTAATTGATTATTTGATTCTGAAAAACCGACTCTGCTGATTCGAACCTTTGGGGTCAACTCTTAATGATGATTAAAACCAGATTCATTACTCTAGTTACTTACTATTACAAACACCAAATCTAAAACGATTTTTCTTGCCACTAGGAGTGTAGTTGGTCCTGGTGACTCTTGAAAAAAACTTGTTTATGTTCAGTCAGTGCTTCAACTGCTGACTTTATCTAAAGGTTACAAAATTATACCAGTGGGTGGGGACTACTGAGTATTGAGCTTATGAATCAAATTTGTTCCAAAACACGTTTGACTTGGCAAGTGTTAATTTTCAGAAACAATGTATTTGGTTTTTAATCTGTAGAGTTCATATGACTGACACCAAAAAAGACTTGGCATCTGTACAACAAAATAAAAACAACTTGCAATAATTGAAGGTCACTTTTTGGGATAAAAACTTCCATCGCGCTTAACATGCAAATTTATCTAGATGAATCATTGGGAGTTTGTGGACTCTCATCAAGATGTCTGGTATTTGATGGAGGTCCACAAGATCCTGATTATTTAATCAGCAAAATAGATATATTTGGATCTATAAGATCTTTTAAAATTCCTATTGGTTGATGAGAGTCACAGCTAGGAATGGAGGTTTACAAGTTCATTTTCTTCAAACTGCTAATGATTGTGTATGTTACAGTGCTTATTTAGGGATGTGTTAATGACAGATAGGATCGAGTTTACTACTTTGTGCTGTAATAAGAGAGCACTAAAGCCTTCTGAAGTTGATGCTCCTGCCAAATTATGGATGGACGTCCAAGCACGTTTCAAATTCCCTTCTATTACTGGAGCTTCACCATGTATATAAGGGATCACATTCCTCACAGACACTAGCTGCCCTGTTCAGATATCTGGTAAACACAACCAGCTTTGAGCTGGCATGAAATGACTGCTATTTGCCCAGTCTTTTGGTTCCAGGCTGTGTGTCCAGGTTCATGGAGAAGAAGCGTGTCTATTTTTATCTAGCTTGTTGCATCCTGTCGTAATGAATAAAGTTAATAGTGGAGTAACAGTAGAGGTCACAGTTTGTGATCATGTTGCAGTGTTTAATGCAGGTACGTGTGTCTGATCTGGTGAAATTTATCACATAGATTCTGTCTGGTGAACCTAGTCTTGCCGAGGTAGACTTTTGACTATTGATTAAGTTGGATTTTAATTTGAGCTTGTCCATGTTAAAATCACACGTCAACTTTGAAAAGAAAAAAATAATGACATTTCTCTAAAACTGTTGTGCGGTGTGACCATATTTTTTTTTTTTAATTTTGAGTTTATGTTCATTATTTGTTGGAGTATATTTTTCATTTTAATTTCTCTAAAAATTACATGTGGTGCAATCATCAAGTAAAATATAAAAAACATATTTTCCTTACAAAATTGCGCCATGAGTTGCACCATGTGACATTTTACAAAATGAAAGGTAAAATTATCCTACATTTAAGAGACTTATTAACCTTTATGGTCTGTTTTTTGAAGCACCACATGACATTGATTTTTTTTTTTTTAATTCAATTTTTTTTTTTTACTGGCCAGAATTGTGCCAGTCTATTAAGGCTTTTTAGTGCTACTAATAACTATGAACATGAATTTTAATTCAGAAGTTTAAAACACTCACAATATGTTGATAGACTAAAAAGACAACAAAAATGAAAATGTTTTTGACCAATAGGATGGGTTATGGGTGAGGCTAGTATAATGCAGAAGGATATTGCAGTTTGTTCTCTTAGCACTGTTTACAGGGCAGGGCCCACTCTTCATCTGCTTTTTAACACTTACATTATGCTGTCCAAATTTTCCTAAAGTGTTGCTAAATTGGACGTAACACTGAAAGATTTAAAGAGCAAATGGAGGGCAGCGTTCTTGCATAATGACTGATGTCTAAATGTACACTCTTATTCACCAGCTCTTTACCACTTACAGGCCGTTTCCTGGATGTGGCAATTTAGTCAAGGACGAGGCAGCGGTTCACTCTTAAAACTGACCCTGAAAGACTGTGGCACAGCAGGTTCTGTCTGCTTGAGATTGTATTTTCTTGACATTTATGATAGTAGATGTTCCTCTTGATATTTAGCAGCCTTTTTCCAGCTGTTTTTACAGTCAGAGTATCTTGCCAAATGCAACTCCAGCATCAAGTTGTAATGTGTTATCACCTTAAAAAAATAATAATAATAAAATGGAAAAATGAATCTAGTTTTACTCTCGCTCAAGACCGTTATTGCAGGCCAACAAACCCCAAAGGCTTTTGGTGTCGAGCCAGACCTCTATGTGACAATCTCAGTTCTTCAACCAACCGCCATCAATCAAACCCTGTCATGGGTCGCTGTGCTAGTTTAGTGTTGGTATTTTGAAAGCAAGCACACACTGACCCCCTCCCTGAGTAAAGCTGATATCATTGTGTGAGGAGTCTCCTACTGTTGTTTGCCTTAAGTACTTAAACCCTTTTGACTCCTGCACTTAAGAGCTTGTGAAAAATGCTTTTTGGAGGCTTGGCTCAGAATCCAGTGCAAGGCCTTGTGCTTCCATTTAGGACAGTCCTGTTGTGCCTTTTGAGTTTAAAGCATCTTGTAATATTGTCTTGAAGATGTTTTCGTCGAGTAACAACTTAATTTAGAATGTTCCTTACAGTGACTTAAGAAATTTGATTTATAAAACAAGTCACATCTTTTATAGTGTTTTGGAAAAAAGTTAAAATAAAAAGCAATTTATGGCTAATTTGTGTTCCTTGCTAGTGAAGACATACTTTTGAAAGGGTTTAACTGTATTTGTGTGGATGTTTTTAAACTTTTTACCTCAGAAAGCATAGCAAACAAATCCTTGCACATACAGGACTATGCTTTCACGTCACAGCATTTTCCTAATGGTGAGAAACACACTGTTCACTGTGAGATAACCAGGTCTCAGGCTTATCAAAGCACAGCTCCAAACTCATATCAAAGTTTCCACTGAGGATGTGTGGCCGTTAAAACAGATATCAGGGTTGGGGAAGCAACTGGGAATCTTTCGATACGAGCTAGAAGCTATCTGCTCCTAATAGTGCAGTCAAGCTAGTCAACACTAAGCAAAGTATATATCGTTTGAACCTGTCTGTTTAAATCAACCTGACATTTTATGTAATTCCTAAAATGGTCCTTTGCTGGTTTATGTTGGTCTTTTTGCTAGTTTATGGTGGTCCTGTCAGCACGTGACCAGCACAAACCAGCAAAGGACCAGCTTGAACCAGTATCCCAGCTTCAAAACCTACCTAATCAGCAAATACTGGCTTTTTTCAACAATGCTGATTTGAGTGAATTCTCTAAAGTGCATAAAATTTCCCATTGTTTATATGAGGACAAGTTATTTTAAAGAGCAGCTATTATAGCTATAGGCTATAACTACTATATTTTGAACTATATGTCATAGTTACCAATGGTGCTTTTTTAACCAGTTGCTTCAAACCTATGCATTTGTTTTGTGTTTATGTTTTGATGGTATGTTCGAGTGACAAAGATGCAATCCACTGAAGGGACAGGAAAGCATTCCATTTCCTCTTCCTATTCACGATTAAGTGGACAGGAAGTGCTCTTTTTCTTTTTGACAGATGGTCTCATGGGTTACAAAACTGACATAACAGGCTTTGAAAAAGACAATGTCGATGGTGTCACTTTCTTCCCTTGAATTTGTCTTTTGTCAGTGGAAGCATGTAGGTCACCCCATATGATCTTATGGAGCAGTCATTGTGATGGCTCTATTTAGGGAGGAAGGGGAAAGTAGTGACCCTGTGATGTCACAAGACGGGTCTCCATGATGATGGCAGTGCACCGGATGGATCTGGTCCATGGCCTGTGTCGCACAAACTTTGACAAGAACAATTCAGCTGCAATAAGTTTTCCCCAATGGAACAATCTGGCATTGTAGTATTTGGATGTTTTTTGAGGTAGTGCTTGCATGGTGCTTGTGTATCATCAGCCTTGAGTGACATTTCTCAATAGGTTGACAAGCAAGATCACATCTGCCTATGAATCTGAGGAGTATGTGGTGGGCCAGTAAGATAATGGACACAAATAAAAGGAATATCTTTGATGGTTCCTTGACAATTTGTTTGTGGGCACTTTTAGGAAGACTTTGACCATTGCAAAGATCTGTACAGTTGTTTTTTTTTTTTTAAGAATTTGTTTGTGGGCACTTTTAGGAAGACTTTGACCATTGCAAAGATCTGTACAGTTTTTTTTTTTTTTTTTTTAAGATTATCAAATATGGTAACAGCACTTTGAGACCACATCTAATGTTTCCATTCCGTTGCATTCCATCCAGCTATTTTGAAACGTCTCCTGCATTCTCTTCCTAGAACTGGATTGTCCAAACCTGGTCCTGGAAGCCAACTTCCTGCAATTCAGCTTTAGCTTTTCCCAGCATTTTGGGATGTAATTTTTCGAAATCCTGAAAAGCTTGATTACCTTTGGTTCAGGTGACCAGATCCCACCTACACTTTTGGGAATGGTACTAGGAGTTGGATATTCCACATGTAAAGTTGGAGTAGACTGATCTGCATTGAGAAGTGACATGTAATTCCCAAAATGGTTGCTTCTAAAACAGCATTCTATTGGTTATCCAGAACATTGGGAATGCAGTATGACTAATATGGTTTGGAATGCTTTCAGAAGTGGGCATTTTGAACTCCCATCTTCCCCCTCACCTACAAATTAGCACTTTCTTAACTGAAGATGGCTCGTTTGGAGTGTTTGTTTCAGCTCACTGGAAAACCATGCATAAAAAGCCAGGGCATAAAAGGAATAAAAGGTTTTGAACGGAATGGAGATTTTTTGCTTTTCTTTTATTCTGACACTACAGAAGTTGAATTTTTCCCAGAAGACAAAATAATAAGCATAAATAATAGAAACTCTGGTTACTTACAAATGTTTTATGCAATATTCCTATTGTGCACAATTTGATTCGAAAGTTCCAAAGTTAAATTCACACTTTGGATGGAAACCCGGCTAATGTCTTAAATACCGTTGTAGGTAGGTAGGTGCTTCAGGGAAGAAAGGTTATGTGGTAAGAGACGTTTGGGATCCACATGAGTGGTTTAACATGACATTTGGCGTATTTTGTCCTCATTTGCATTGTTAAAACAAAAGATTGACACCACGGAAGAAATGAATTTGACAGTGCATGAAAAGGTCACAGTTGTTTTTCTTTCTCGTCCATCTGTGTGTTTGGGTGTGTGCAGTCCTCACGCCTCACAGGAGATCTATGTGTATCAGATCAGTTGCTCTTTCAGTGCTCGATGAACCGAAACCCTCCCATCACCCCACAGTCATGCCCGTAAGATACAAATCATGTAGCAATTTGGTGATTCATTTCAGCTTATAAACATACATCAACTGGTGTTTTAAGAGATAGTTGAGCAAATTACTCACCCTCATGTTGTTCGCAACTTTTCTGAGTTGTGCAATTTTTGAACAACAGAATTAGTTACAGCTGTTGCCATACAACAGAGGTTCATAGTGACCAGGACCAAAATAAAACAACAAAAATGTATTTTAAAAGTTGTTCATATGTTCTGTGAATTCATGTTATTTTGAAACAACTGAAGTAAATGGAAATGATTCTTTGAAAGAAATTTAAACATTCTTTAAACATTTAATCAACAGGTCAAATATAGTTTTTGCTTTTTTAGTGGTTGCACCCATTTTATTTTCTCTGAAATGAGTCTGCATTTCATTTGAACTTCTAAGATAAATCAGTTAATCTGTATTAAAAGTTAGGAAGCGCCCTTGTGACAGGCTGTTTTACATAAACCACATGCTGTTTGTTTAAAAATCTCATCCTTTCTTGGAGCAAAAGGTCGTCAGCCCATCTGCTCCAGCTGTGAGATTGCAATGACCTCGCATCACCGCTGAGTGTTTGTACGTGTTTGTGCTTTGGCTACGGTCACTACACACAAAGTTTCTTGTCATCGGTAAGCTGGTCGTTCCCAGGGGATTCTGAGACACTACAGCAGATAACTGTCAGATGAGTTAAAAGCAGGTTTTCCTCTTTGCTGCACCGGCTGTGTTTCATTGTGGCAGCGTTGGAGCATTAAAACCCTGTTTACCAAGCACTGTCAGCATACTACTACTACTACTACTAATGTATACCAATCAATATTTTTGTTTTTAAATATATAGTTTTCCTCTTTTAAAAATCTTAGATTTACTTTACAGTACAGTAACAACTGAATGTTTCAGACTTTACTGACAGCATTTATGTTCTTGCTTTATAGACTGCTCAAAAAAATAAAGGGAACACTAAAATAGCACATCCTAGATCTGAATGAACGATATATTCTTATTAACTACTTTATATAGTTGAAAGTGCTGACAACAAAATCACAAAAAAATTATCAATTGAAATCAAATTTATTAACCCATGGTGGTCTGGATTTTGGAGCTGCACTAACTGAGCCACTTGTGTGGATTGTAGACTCCGTCTCATGCTACCACGGGAGTAAAAGCACCACCAGAATTCATAAGTGTCAAAAACATCACCACCTGCAGAAGCACTCCTTTATTGGGGGTGTCTTGCTAATTGTCTATAATTTCCACCTGTTGTCCATTCCATTTGCACAACAGCATGTGAAATTGATTGTCAATCAGTGTTGCTTCCTAAGTGGGCAGTTTGATTTCACAGAAGTGTGATTGACCATTAATTGTTTTTTAATGGTGGTTTTCAGAGCATGTTATTAGCTTACTATGTGTTCTAGTTGGTAGCCTGTGTGTTTTAAATGCTTTCTCCTTTGAAAATTGAAAATTACCCCAACATTTACTCACCCCCAAGCCATCCTAGGTGTTTTTGACTTTTTCTTTTCAGATGAAACAGTCTGAGTTTTTAAAAACTTTATCCTGGCTCTTCCAAGCTTGCTAATGCTGGTAGATAGTGGCCATTATTTTGAAGCTCCATAAATCATACAGTATATATCCGTCATACAATTAACCCATATGCCTCCGGGAGGTTATTTTTTCAATTATAACTCAAATAATAATTATAATATAATAATAAACTTTATTTTATATAGCGCCTTTTAAAATGTCATTTTAAAGCGCTTTACATACATGTAGAAAAATGAAATAAAATGATACACACAAGAATACAGACAATACAAACAACTATTCAATACAAAGTTAATTTAAAAACGCAGTAAGTAATCACTTTGATCACATAAAAGCTAACCTAAAAAAGTAAGTTTTCTGGTCCTAGAGGGCAGGGAATTCCACAATTTAGGAGCCAATGAAGAGAAAGCCTGATAACCCATAGTTTTATGCCGAGTTGATGGAACAGTTAAAAGACCTGCTTCAGAGGAGCGCAGAACACGTGTGGTTGTATAGGGTATTAAAAACTCTGACAAATATTGAGGAGCCAAATTATTCAAGGCCTTATATGTAGGCATGAGTATTTTATAATCTATACGAAAACTAGTTTGGAACTGTAGAGCAGAGTCATCCAGCTGTAAATGAACAAACTCTGCTTTGTGCAACTGGTGAGGTGAACCAATAAGCATTATTTCAATCTTATCACTGTTTAAACAGAGAAAATTTGCAGACATCCATTTTTTTATGTCAGTAAAACATTGAGAAAAAAGAAGACACAGGCATATTGTCATCAGGTTTTGAATGAATGTAAATCTGAGTGTCATTGGCATAAAAGTGAAAATTGAGAACCTGTGTTCTTAAAAGTTGGCCTAAAGGAAAGATATAAATACTAAAAAGGATTGGGCCCAAAACCGAACCTTGGGGGACACCAGAGTGCACCGCAGCAACTTCAGACCTGCATCTGAAGGTGCATTACCACAAACTGCTTGCGATCAGAGAGATGGGGCAAATCTCTGACTTCCGGCTGGATGCATGTTCGCAAGAGAGTGGAGTTCTGGCTTCTTGGTTGACCTCTGACTCAATGTATGATGTAAGCTACAGAAGAAGCCTGAACTCAACTCTCCTGCGAGTCAGTGATAGGAGACATATAGGTTAGTTTTACGATTTACGGAGCTTTAAATTAATGGCCACTATCCACCAGCATTACCAAGCTTGGAAGAGCCAGGATATATTTTTTAAAAACTCAGTCTGTGTTCGTTTTAAAAGAAAAATGAACCTGGGATGGCTTGGGGGTAGGTAAATTGTGGGTTAATTTTTGTTTTTGGGTGAACTATTCCTTTAACACACAGCTTATGATCAGCTGCTACTAGTAGAAGTGACACTTTTCCCTAGATCCCCAACACGTGGAGATGCTAATGGCATGATGGGATACTTTTATAGGAGCTTTAATCCGGTCTGTCCGCCGGTTATGAAGCACGGCCAAAGGTGTTTCTTTTGTGTGGGGGGGGGGGGGGGGGGGGGGGGGGGGGGGGGGGGGGGGGGGGGGGGGGGGGGGGGGGGGGGGGGGGGGGGG
>JAUCMU010000148.1:44956-56890 GCA_032275025.1 Enteromius treurensis
CTGCTTGACCTGCTCCGTGAGACCAATAAACATACTTTGCACATGGATTCAACTGCCTCCGTGTTCGTTCGTGACAGAATGATCAGCCAACCGGAATCCAGCAAGTATGCCAGTGAGTACTCAGCACGCGATCGGGCTTCTTGGAAACGGCTGTGTGCGGTCTTCCAACAAGGTCGCTGCGTCGAGGATTACGACGAAGAATTCATTTCGTTTAGCCATTTAGTACATGGCGATGAGGAACAACTGAAAGACTACTTCATGATGGGACTTGACCCGGAAGTTCTCTATGCCGTGGATATGGGTATGGATAAAAACCTGGCATGGACTTTTCCCGAGTTAGTGGATGCTGCGCTGTTAACCTGCGGATCTCCACTAACTGTGGGAGAAACTGACATGGAGAATCTCAGACAGCCATATCATCGTTCAGCGATCAGCCCGACCGACGAGCAGTACAAAATAAAGGCAATTTTTAAACTTGCTCATGAAATGGCTGAAGCTGTCGAGCTCCAGGACAAGATGGCGGATGTGGCTTCATCTTCGGCACCAGTTTCACCGTCCAGAGAACTGTGTGATGCCCAGTCGGTACCAGTCTCACAGGGTTCTGACACCGCTTCACAGCAAGAGGGGCTGTGTAGTGTTCAGTCTGGTTCAGTTATACAGCCAGGAGTGCTGTTTCCTGTCCATTCGGTCCCAGTTACGCAGTCAGACGAACTGCTGGAGGTCCTCGCGGTACATAATCCGCATGATACGGGTCTCACTCCCGTTTTACGGTACGAGGAGCCATATTCCAAGACGTTGGTCTGCGATTTGTGTGTTGTATGGCCGGATCCGCCAGACGCTGACAGTGAGGTCCCATGGCCAAGACCGCCTGAACGTGTGTATGACTCAGAGACTCCACCGGGTCTGCCAATGGCTGCACCTCCTCTGGAGATGTCAGCATCAACCGTAGAGTCCCCAGAGACCCCATTGGTGGCTGCTCAAACCCTGGAGGCCTCTGAGTCGCTGTTCGGTAGGCCAAGAGATGGACAATCACTGTTGGTTCAGACACAGAGGGCGATATCACTGACTGTTGGTTTCAGGAGGGCGCTTTTATTACCTGTTCGGTCTCGAAGGGCGATAACACTGACTGTTGGTTCCAAGAGGGCGCATTCACAGTCTAGTTGATCTCGAAGGGCGCGTTCACTGTCTGTGTTGTCCCCGAGGGCGCAATGTCTATCTGTTCAGCTCAGGAGGGCACTGTCGCAGCCTGCTCGGTCCTGGAGGTCATCCTTGCTGACTGGTGAGCCCAGGTGGGCCTCTCCGCTGTCCGCCCCGCTCCGGAAGGCATTCCTGCCGTCAGGTCCACCCAAGTGGCCATCACCGCTGCCTGCTCCGCCCCGGTACTTTTGCTATCGATTCCACCCAGGTGGGCATTTCCGCCGCCTGTTCCGCCCTGGAGGGCGTCCCCACCATTTCCATGGCCCCTCCGTTGGGGCGTCTGGAATCCACGATTAGGGGAGGGGCTATGTCACGCCAAGCTGGAGTTGCTAGTGAGAACTGCACAGGCACTCCAGCCGTAGACTCTTTTCTGTGTGTTTCATGTCTGTCTCCCCGTTTCAGTCACCGGACTCCATTCCCCAGAATGCACCTCTCCCCCACAGCTGTTGCTAGTTAGGTTCAATCATTCAATCAGTACCACCTGTATAAGTACCGGTCTGTTTGTCTGTCTGTTTGCTGATCATTGTGTATGGCTTGTCCTACCCTCGTAAGCGTTTCCCCAGTTCCAGTGTTTTGTTTTTCGTTGTTTGATTCCCCGTTGCCAATCTTGCTTGACTTTGACTATGACTTTGCTTTGGCTACGTCACTCTTTTCGCCGTTCTCTCGACCATCGCCTGTCTGTACTGTGTTTGAGAGTTTATTATTAAATACCCTAGCAAATGGATTCGACTGTCTCCACCTTCATTCGTGACAGTTATGGCTGAGGATTGACGTTTCTAATGATTGTTTTCAAAGAGGTTTCAGGGTGGTTCATCCTGTTATTGTTCACCTATTGTTTTATAAATATTGTGTACGTCAATATATGGTCACGTGCTTTGGATAAAGTGGCTGCTAAATATAATACAGGATCTATACACACAAGTAGACAGCATCAAAACACCATATATGTTTTTTTTATACAGTCATCGGTCTGTACATTAAAACATACCAAAGCAGATGATAAAACTGAACAGCTACAAAATGGACTGCAAAAATAAGATTTTTTAAAAACCGATTTTACATGAATAGAGTTAAGTGAAGAATAAATTAGGAAATGTGAGCGGTTTAATAAGGAATGTCATGCACATTGTTGATCGTTTGTACAAGTACTGTTCAACACCTCACTAAAACAGATGTGCAGGCTTAGACTACATTTCCAGATGTTTTTCAAATGCTACAACACATACACTTTGTATTCAGCGGGAGATCCTATAAATCCTGATGAAGGAAAGTTTAATTCCTTCTTGTAAATTTGTCATTCATTCAGTCTGCTCTCAAACACTGGAGGTATTTCAGCTTTACAAAACAACAAAACAAAACAAAACAATACGGCCAAAATCCAGCTAAAATATTCATGGTAAGAACCACAACAGCTCAAAAAGGAAAAGGAAATTAGCCTGTGGGGAAAAAAGCATTCAAGGAACTGTAATTATGAAATGTTTTTGTTAGTCGTGTCCTTCAACTATTCATTTCATTTGGTGACTTTTTCTCATGCATGCAACGCAGTTTTTTTTTTACAAAGGCCATACAGAAACTATGACCTAATATTGACCCCATTGGTATCCTTGCAATTTTTCAAATCAACATTTTAACAAACACTAAAAACAACAGCAACATCAGAAAACCTTTATAGTAACTTGTTAAATACTAAAATATGAAACGTTTGACTCAAAGTTTACTCGTAAGTAAGACTTGTTTTCTGAATCATCCACTGGAAAACTACTGTATTTTTTTCAGCTAGTTGAGTTTCCTAAGTTAGCATTGGACTGTTTCAGCACTGAAAATACGTACAAGTGTGTGTGTGTGTGTGTTGGGGGTGGGGTGGAACATAGTACAACAGTACAAAACAACAAGAAGGTTAAATTATCTGAAGTTCTGAAGAGTCCAGGACCTGATTCCCCCAATCAATGCGTACTTAATCAGGAATGTGTCTGGAGTATTTCCCTTAACATACCTGCTCAGAGGAGAACTGGACCCAACTAAGCCTGGTTTCTCCCAAGGTTTTTTTTTCTTCATTTTCTCATGGATGGGGTTTTGGTTCCTTGCCGCTGTCGCCTCTGGCTTGCTTAGTTGGGGGCACCTGATTTCTAGTGATTATCGTTGTTTTGATTACAGAGACCATCTCTGCATTTGATAAATAAATAGTTTAATCTGGTGAATATACATTCCCATCACTTTGTTCTCAACTGTTCTTACCATTCTGAATAACTGTCCTATCAATGTTACTTGAAGAATGTTTCATCAGAACTTTCTGAGAACGTTCCCTGTTGGCTTGGAATACTACATGTAGTTCATAAATACTACTATGAACTAATATAATTGAATTTATTTGTAGCACTGACTTTGACAAATATGGATTGACCTGCTATAAAGTATTTCAAAGTTCAACTAAACTGATGTAATGGATAGCTTATACCTAAAATTATTTTAAAATCACTATTCTGGATATGTACCATGGTAAATTGCCCATGAAGTGGGATAAACACCAATTTTTTTTTTTTTACCAAAGTTTACCAATTGTTTATATAAAAGTATGTTTTACTAAAGTCATTAGATTATTATGGAAGTGAATGTATCACAGTATTGTATAATATCAGTGTTACTTTGTAAATGTAATAGGTTACAAATTACAAGTTACCCTTAAAATGTAGTAAGTAACTAACTTGATTAAAGTAATGTAACTGATTGCCTTTCTAAATTTCATTATCAGTGTTGGGAGTAACGCATTACAAAAGTAATACATTACAGTTATATATTCATTTTTGTTGTAACGCAATAGTGTAAGGCATTACTAATAAAGTTTTAGTAATATTTTACTCTGTACATGTTCAGTAATGCTTGCGTTACAACACACTTTTAGCCAAAACTTTTATTGTTCAGAAAACAGCAAGATACTAACGTATAAAAAAAACGCTGCAAGTCAGCTCTATTTTCTGTTCGTGGTCAGTTATTATCCATGTGTGGTGTACAGGTTTGTAAATGAACACTAAAGAACAGCTTCTAATATCTACAGTATGTGTAAAGCAATTTATTTAATTCATCTCGCTCTCGCTGGCGTAACCTTGTATGTGTGAGGTGGTCAAGTGAAGGCATATTAAGGGCAGATTTTACAGAAGTGTCGTGAGGCTACTGGCCCAACAGTGGAAACGTGGCATGATTTCGTCCTCTGTGTTCCAGTTCTGCCCGGCTCGCACTGACCAGTGGCCCGACCCCTTTTTGTTTTTCCTTCTACCAAAACAGCTTATACTGTTTCATCTAATAAAAATGTTCAGTTTTGTTTGTAATGGCAAAAATAATAACATTTTTTTTAGTTTTTTTAATTAAGTTAATTTAGAAAAATGCTTGGAGAATTTTTGTTCATTAAATATATGTTTTCATATTTGTAAATTAACAACAAAGTGGCCAGTGCAGACAGTGCTGATCATAAACTATGTTTGATCAATTTAACCTTTTCAAATCAAGACATAAATACAAAGAAGCTTTAAATGACAACTTAAAAAAAAAAAAAAAATCAAAAACAAAAACCTCATTATACATTATAACCTCGTTCATTTTAATTTTAATAAAGATGACTTAAGGTGCATCAGATGAGATGGCTAGTCAGGAAATTTATCTTTGTGACACAGACTCAGAAAACACAAAATAATATAAAATATCTATTTCCTCGGACATATTCATGGTAAATAGGCTACTTTTGCTAATGCTGTGACAAGCTTTAGTCTATTGCAGACTGTTGAATGCAGAACTCTTCAGTTGCGCTGACGGCACGCTCTCTGTAGTTATTTTGGTGAGAGTAACTCAAAAGTAATACAGGAGTCATTTAACGCATTACAATCAGTAATTGAATTGAATCAGTAATATTGTAATGTAAGGCTTTACTTTTAAATAACAGTAACAAGTAATATATAATGTATTACAGTTTGGAAGTAACTTGCACAACACTGGTCATTATAAAACATGAAACGCAGGCCAGATTAAGACCAAAACCTCTTTATTATGTATTCTATAGTAAACTTGATTATCAACACTGATTACTGACCTTTTACTGTCAGAAAATCCTTCAACTCTTGAATTAGGACTGTAATGATTTATTAAAGCACAGGCACCACAAAATCAGACTTTAGCACTTCTTTTCACTTTGAGATAATTCTGAGGCAAATACAGATTTAAAACCCTAACAAACAACCTATCAATAAACCGTTTAATAGCTATGAAACTATTTTTGAAACCAAATCGTCTAACAATGCCTTTAGGGAGAAACATTGTTAATCTTAAACAAATAATGCACGGGCTATACATAAACCATCTATGCATACATAATTCCGCTACAATTAAAAAGTGACTCCCCAAACACTGTAAATCAATCATGACTCACACACTCACGTAAATCTTGTCGAACTGTCCGTTGTAAAATGTTACGGGCTTCTCCAGCGTGATCTCCCCTGTCTCGTCGTTGCCTTCATCAAGAGAATGATCTCCTGCGCTTCTCCCGAATGGAAAAAGTTCTTGTCGTGTTATCCCTCTGACACACACTGACAATCCCAAAAATAAGATCCAAACTGGCCATCTCTGCCCCTTCCGACCCATTTCCAGTCCAGAACCGAAACTGAAGTTGAAGCTGGCTGAGATTCACTGACTGACTGAGGCGAAGGCCCGTTTTAACCAGCAGCGTGCTGTGTGTCTCTTTACCGGAGTCAGGACTGTAGCTACAGGAGAGCACTTCTAGGACACACTTTTTTTGGCGTCAGCGCCGGTGGTCGTGGCTAGAAGGGATACCGCTCCGACCGGAAGTGAAGAAATTATTTTTCTACCTATTAGATTGTGTTTTATTAACGTCTACACATACCCCAACTCTAAACCTACAGCAGGCACGCAACGTTATAAGATGTTGATATTTGGTTACATTTTGGTTGTGACGTCAGGTGAGCAAAATTCAACCCAAACTCAACATCTAATGTCAATATTAAATTGACGTCCAATACCGACCTCACCTGACGTTGACATTTTGTTGTTTTTAGGTTGTGTAAACAAAATCCAACGTTAAGTCAACGTCAAATTGACGTCAAATACTTTATAAAAAAAAAAATTTCAACCAAAATGCAACGTCTGTCCAACGTCAATCTGACGTTACATGGACGTCCTGTGCCTGGTGGGACCCAACAATTAATGGCACTGGTGGGACCCAACAAGAATGAAAAATAGTAATTATTTTTGTTGTAGAGTGTGACAGAAATTATGCTGTATTCAGTTAATTGTTGTTTGTGATAGGTTTAGTGCTGTCACACAATTGATGCATCCAAAATGAAAGTTTTTGTTTACATAATATGTGTATAATGTGTGTATTAACACATGCATATATTTGTAATGTATATGTCAATAACAATTCATATTTATTTTAATAACGTGTCTATATATTCTATTAAATATAATACAGATAATATAGATATAGATATATAAATATAATATAAGAATATAAATATATAAATGTATACAAATATGTTTAAAATATATGCTGTATGCTTTTATATTTCTATATACATAATATATTCACTAAGTACACATACATACATTTTGTAAACTAAAACTTATTTTGAATGTGATTAATCATTTGACAGCATACACACACACACACACACACAAATCTACAATTTTACACATAGGTGCATTTCCACCGTGAGAGATAAAATCTGAAAATCACATTGTATGATTTTTTAATAATTTATTTGGGAATTACTGTGTCAAATAAGTATTTGATCACTTGCTTATCAGACAGATCTCTGACACTCAAAGACCTGATATTTTGCTTTTAAATAGTCCAGCTACACTCTGCTCATGATTCTACATTAGTAGCACCTGTTTGAGATCGTTAGCTGTCATAAAGACACCTGTGCACCCCACAATCAGCCAAAGTCTAAGTTGCAACATAGGCAAACCAAAGAGCTGCCAAGAGACACAAGAGATCAAACTGTAGAACTTCATAAAGCTGGAAAGGGCTACGGGGCAATTGCCAAGCAGAAAAAAATAACAACTGCTGGAGCAATTGTCAGAAAATGGGAGAAGCTAATGATGACTGTCAATGTCCCTCGGACTGGGACCCCAAGGAAGATCTCTCCTCGTGGGGTATCAATGATGCTAAGAATGGTTAAGAATCAGCCCAGAACTACACATGAACAGGGCCATGTATTGTGAAATATTGGGCAAAAACCTCCTTCCCTCAGTCAGAGCAATAAAGATGGGTCGTCTTCCAATATGACAATGACCCAAAGCACACAGCCAGGAAAACCAAGGAGTTGCTCCGTAAGAAGCATATCAAGGTTCTGGAGTGGCCTAGCCATTCTCCAGACCTAAATCTAATTGAAAATCTTTGGAGGGTGCTGAAACTCTGTGTTGCTCAGCGACAGCCCCGAAACCTGAGAAATCTACAGAAGATCTGTTTGGAGGAGTGGGCCAAAATCCCTCCTGCAGTGTGTGCAAACCAAAAAATACTTATTTGACACAGTAATTCCCAAATAAATTGTTACAAAATCATACAATGTTATTTCTGGATTTTTCTTTTTAGATTCTGTCTCTCACAGTGGAAATGCACCTATGCTGTGGACCCCTCCATGATTTCTAAGTAAGAGAACTTGCAAAATCACAGGGTGATCAAAGATTTATTGACCTCACTGTATGTTTATAATCATTAGAAAGTGTAATTAATTAATAAAATAAAATAAAACTTTTTTTTTGCTATAATTCCATTTCCTCCATTGTTACTTTCCTAAATCAAAATGTGTAGAATTTTCCTTAGTTTCTGTATATTCAGTGTTTTTCCTTTTATTTGCTCTGGATAGTCTGAAGTCATTGCATAAACTTCATTTTCAATTTTCTTTTCGTTTTATGATGACCTGTGGTCTGTATACGGTTGTGAAGTCATCTGTGATCATTTCCACACAGATATTGGCGTAATAATCTGTCGCTGAGGGTCTTAGTCTCGCTTTACTTGCTGTATGTGATTTTTGGCTAAACCCACTTAATGCGACAGCTCTAATCAGGGTTACTGGTAAAGTGGATTTGGGACGCTTTGTTATCGTAATCCCATAAATCATAGTTCAGTGTGAGCGATGTGGGTTTTCATCCGAAAAAGCACTTCGGGACTCTTGCTTCATTTACTGTTTTTCTCGGATTCTAAGGGAATGACGCATGTGAGCAATCGTTTGTAGAGTCCAAAGCTCTTTGTCTCTCTGGCACAATTAAGTGTTTTTTATATGTTAATGAAAGGTGAATAATGTCTCGAGCAGTCCAGCATTTCACAGCATTTGTTTCAACATTTTTAAGTGACAAACAAACACTGTTTTCTGTTTAAAAAAAAAAACCTTTAACTTAATACAAAATTAACACAAGCCATTCTCTGCTGCCTCATTCTCTGGCTGGACTGCAAAAAAAACAAAAAACGTCCCACATGACTCCTCAAGCCTACACTTTCCTCCCCAGCCCCTCTCCTTCCCTTCTTTTCTGTCTCTTTTGCTCTTTTTCACTATACAAACAGAGCACTGATATCACTCCCCACCTCTGTTATGATGTCATTTGTGCAAGTTTGAGTTTGGGAGTTTAAACAGACACCGGGTATGAGTATTTTACCATGCACAATAATGTTGAGTCGAGTTAGAGCATAAATCTTTTGTAGACATAATTTTTGGATTTGGAAGGCTCATAACGTGTGTATATATATACAAATATAAGGATGACCTTGAAAGATTTTTAAGGTAAAAGTAGATTTTTAAGATATTTGGCAGCTTTAGGACTTTACCTTATGTGAATGTGCGCAAACAGTGGACTGGACTGTATAGTTGAGTAATTCTTAGCTAAATAGTGTGTTGAAGTACTGTAATGTTGAATAGATTATATTTACGATTTGAACACACATAAATGGCACCACAAAGTTAGAATTTCAAGTAGGGAAACTCAGAAGCCAGAGTTGGGCAAATAATCACTGTATTGTACAACTGTGATTCAATGTTAAATGCAATAAGTGTTTTTTTGTTGTTGTATGTATTAGGTTTCAGTTTATAGAACACACTTAGAGCTAGAGTTAAATAAAAAAGCTTTTTGCGTTTTTTTTTTTTTTTCATGTAGAAATAGTACATTGCCATCATGCTCAAGCCAAAGCGCACTTAATGTTGTAATTATGACTTCCACATAGTCAACCGGATTCTGCTGAAAAAACAAAAACCCTGAATAAACTGATTGGCTGGTTTTAGCTGGTCTTACGTTGGTCGTAGGTGGTTAAGGAGACTGATTTCAGAGAGTTTTTGATCAAAGTACTTTTCAAGGAAAGTCTGTTCACTTGGCTGCCATATTTGCAATGCCTCCAGGAAACTACAGTATTTTGGACATCCAAGACAAAGTCTTAACTAAAGTAAATGAATGCGAGACGGCAAGCATTTTTTAAGATTTCAGAACTTGCAATTAAATTACATATTTTATATCGGCAACAAAATCAGAAATTAATTGTCCCATAAATATTGTTCCTTAATATGGCGGATGTAGTACGTCCGAGTTCCATTCATACTATATAGAACGTACTGTTTTAACGGTTGTGTAGTACGTTCGGTTTTAAATGTAGTACCTACTTAAGAAGTATGCGATTTCGGACTCAGCCTATGACTTTCATTTAGAAGGCGAGACTTTTCGCCATACTATGCGTAGCAGTTTCTTCCTTTCAAAAATAATAGGAGCGAACAGTCTTTGTATATCTACCCTATAGTCCAGGGGTCATCAAACTCGGTCCTGGAGGGCCAGTGTCCAACCCAGTTTAGCTCCAACCCTAATCAAACACACCTGAAGCAGATAATCAAGCTCTTATTAGGTATACTCCACTTCCAGGCCAGTGTGTTGAGGAAAGTTGGAGCAAAAGTCTGCAGGACACTGGCCCTCCAGGACCGAGTTTGATGACCACTGCTGTAACTGGGAGACCAGCTGACAAACCAGTTAAAACCAGCTGAACAATCCAGCGAAGCCCAGCTAATCAGCAAAATCATTTTTTTGTAATTTATTGTCTTTATGTTTTTTCTTTAGCAGGGCAGTCCCTACAATTTTTTTACATTTGTGTGCATTTTAAATTAAATTTTATTATTTTATTTTGATTTATAATCCCATGGGTTATTATGAAAACCATCCAAGATGGCCGATGAAATGCTTTGTATACTTTAAGAATCTGGAATAACAATCAATATCAGATTTGTCGGCCAGCTTTTTCTCAAAAAGATTAAGCCTGATTTAATGTAGTTGCCTTAACTCAAAATGTACTTTGACCCAATTTTGTCTGTACTATGTATCGTCCTATTACGTTAACATGGCAACATGCTAACACCAATTTTTTATTTTTTTTATTAATGTTAGAGCGTCTTATGTGTACTTAATTTGACAAGCATTATTTTTATGTGACTACTACTGCTTCTTGCATCTCCATTAGTTTACTGTGGTTTTTCCATTTGTTTTCAGTGGTGAAACAACAGCCGGGACAGTTTGGCCATCTTATGACCAACTAATTAGTGCAAAAGTATACTTTAGGCATAAAGGCGCCAATCGCCTAAATGTAGACAGCTATACAATCAAGCATTTGGAACAGAGCCCTTTTCTTACATAGACTGATGAGATTGTAAAGCTGTTGATTTCCTTGCTCTGTGGTCTTGTAATGTAATAAGAGCCTGACTGCATAAAAGGACTCACTCCCACTCAGTACAGTCTGTTGAGTGACTTCACTGCTGTAGAATGCCGAAAACACAGTTAAAACGCAGACACTCAGTATTGAGGGTTGGATTATTTTGTGTGTGTGATTATCCATTTGGGTGTTTTCCTCACTGACAGCAGCTGAGCTAAACGTGATGGATCATGGTACTGCGCTGCACTGTTGCCCTGTTGCATGTAATTGCATGTATGTTTGCGTCTGTGTCTGTGTTTAGCGAAGGCAACTTCAAAGAGCCCTCGTGGCAGTAAACCAAAGTTTGTTGCGCACTCACTGGAAAATTTTAAGTAATATTGTGTTTGTTCGAGTACTCTGAAATGATAGCAGTGATCGATCATAGAAACATTAACATGACGTCAAAACATTGACAATAATTTGCAAATAGCCTATGTAATTTTGTAATTGTTTTGGTGTAATTTCAGTGGTGCCTTGTGGAATGAATCATCATACTGCAGTTTTTTTAAATTTTTTTTTTAATAATTTATTTACTTGACAGGTCCAGTTTAGTGGCATGAATTTTTGAGATGTCCTCCAGTCCCACGGATGAACTTTTGCCTTTATCAGTTGAAATGAGCTACTGTATTCTTCTTCGTGTTGTTTTTCTCCGTTACATTTGGGTCCGTCTCACGCTGTCCCTTCCTGGCCTGATCTGATACGTGGTGTGTCCCCATCAACAGACACATTGTGCTGGGCTAAACTAGTGTGCAGTGATGCATTTGGCTTCTCTGGCTGGGCTAACTGGGCAGAGAGATGCTCAAAGGAGTGTTTTATTGCTGCCTTTTCTGTCTCTGACACTTTCTGGATTGTTTGGGGTTGCCAGAGGAAGGTAGAGACAAACTGCCTTCAACTTGCCAAGACCCCAGAAGGTCTTTGACGTGTATATATATATATATATATATATATATATATATATATATATATATATATATATATATATGTATATATATATATATATATATATATATATATAT
>JAUCMU010000148.1:92259-107985 GCA_032275025.1 Enteromius treurensis
GTGTTATCCTGTAAGCATTTATTAAACATGTTTATTATTGAGGAAAACTCCGTGACTCGACGTGTCTTCATCCCGCCCACACGTTACACCCACTGACTTCCATGCTCTATTTTTTTTTTCCTGCTGTGGAAGTCAGTGGTGACCCGGAACAGCCTGGATACAAACATTTTTCAAAATATCCCACTTTGTGTTCGGCAGAATGAAAAAATGTATGCAGGTTCAGAACTACTTGAGGGTGAGTAAATGATGACAGAATTTTCATTTTTGGGTGAACTATTCCTATAAATCAATGTTATGAGTAAAATAAATACACATGTAACAAATAAATAAACAAACAAACAAACTGAAGTGTTCTGAAGTGACAGTTTAAGCCTTTACTCACATATCAAAACACTGATAATGTCACACACAAGACAATATTATAGCTACTTTGTGTGTCATTGTAATATTTAAGGTTTATGTTGCCATATTTGGTTTGGGCATATCTTGAGTCCTTAAAAGGCTTATTCCTTGAAGTCTACCGGAAAAAAAGAAAAAAAAAAGCATATTGTTTACTGCATTAATTAATGCAATTATGATCTATTTTTGTTGGAAACCAATACCCACGCATGCAAACTTCACATACAGTACGTGGAACTGAATGGAGACTTTCCTTGGTTTCTATGTATGCATCAGAAGTAACTAAAATTACAGAGCACACACACTTCCTGCTCTATAAAGCTGGAATTATGTAGGTATGGAAAGTCATTCAACATATAAGCTGTAGTAATAGGATTGGCTCTGAACTAAAGGGATTACTCTAGCACCTCAGCACAATCTCTGCAGAGATTCAGGAGGGTGACTTGGTGAAGGGTTGTTTTGTTGGCTTCCTTTGGCTTCAAGCATCACAGAAAGTGACTTGCAGTTGCTCAGGCGACGTAGAGCTAAACGATTCGGAATGGTGATTAGGCACGGCGGCACATCACTGTCAAACTGTGTACTGCCTTTTCTCTGCTGCATTTGTCTCTATTTCTTTGTAATGGAGAGTAAATACCCTTCTTAGTATTCTACAGCGCATCATCTGTTACAGCATACTTAATGTGACACTGGCTGACAATTAAAGTCCATGTGAAATCAAAATTGACTATATTTATTTTCTTGGCTTACATTGCTATTTTTCTGGTGAATAATTCATCTGTGCAAGTCAATTCACAAAAAAATAAATAAAACAATAGTTTGCCTTCGTTATCTTTAATCCAAATCTGATATGCTCCTCCTCTCTAAAACAACAGGCCTTCTCTGGTGATATCAGTTTGACGACTCGGGCATGAGCGTAACAACCTTAACCACACCCCTCAAATGGTCAGGATTCATTTCTGAATGAAACACCTACTATTAAACACATCATATACATCTACATACATATACATTTCATATACCACTTTTCAAATGTTTAAATAGACTCAATCAGACTTCCATTCTATGTACTACTTATATTTTAGTACTATTCTATTTTAGTACTATTTGTCTATTCTCTTTATTGCCAAGTATGTTTGAACATAGAAGGAATTTGTTTTGGTGTCTCAGCTTCCAGTACACAGAGACAACAACAACACCACAAAGAATAATAAAAACAAAATAAAATAAATAACACATTTAAATAAATAAATTGTATGTAGAGCTGTGCTATGAATAAAATAGAAATAGTATAAAATAATACTTAGAAATAATAATAAGATGAAGGATGTACTATAATGTAGGGTGATAAAATACATCAGGTTATTGCACATATTTTTATTGCTCAGTGGGAGAACTATTAACTGTTAGTGAGGTAGATTGCCTGGGGAAAGGAACTGTTCTTGTGTCTGACTGTCCTGGTATTGGGTGCTCTGTAGCACAGACCCAATGACAAAAGTTCAAAAAAGTCATAGCTCGGATGTGAGGGATCCAGAGTGATTTTCTGAACCCTTTTCCTCACTCTGGATGTCTACAGTTCTTGAAGGGTGGGGAAGGGGTTCGCCAATAATCCTTTCAGCAGATCGAACTGTCCTCTGTAGTCTTCTGATGTCTGATTTTGTAGCTGAGCCAAACCAAACAGTAATAGAAGTACACAGGACAGACTCGCTGACGGCTGAGTAGCACTGTTTCAGCAGCAACCACCCCGAGTACCCTTGCAACCACATAGCAACACCTTAACAACCACGGCAGGTACCCTAGCAACCACACAGCAACACGCTAGCAACCACTCTGAGGTCCGTGGCATCTATCTATCTTTCTGTAATCTGACTCCATCTATCTATTTTAAAAAATGTTACATTTTAAAATTACTTTATACTTCAAACTAGTTTAAACTGAAAACCTATAAACTTAAACTTTCCAGCTAGGCTTTTTCAAGCCAACTTAAAGTTTGCCTACAAACTTTACTATCTAGTGAGTAATGAGAGCCATTCTCTTTGAACGTCAACATTTGGTTGGGCATGTGTGGGTAGGGAATATTCCATCAAAGGTATATGTAGGAATCTAAAGCACACTCAGAGAATAGTTTGGGTTTCTTTATGCTGCATTGCAATGTTTTGCCTGGATGTCTGTCATATCTTCTAGCAAGTCCTCACCAGGGAACTAATAGGGGTGAGTATGTAAATGGGTCGGCAACCTAAATAACAGACGTTTTGAATTTCTCAGTGGATGATTTCTACAGACTCATTCTACAGAGACAGGAAAGGAAACTTTAAAACTAAATCAGTACTGAAGCTGTATTCAGAATGGCATGCTACCACACAACTCCTCCAACTGTATAGCAGTATGCTGCGTGTATATTTTGCATGAACATAATCTGCGGTTGCTTATGCCTAAGAGAAACCACACATATGCGTTGTAATACTCTGTAAAATGGCAGAAGACGGAACTCTAGGGAGAAGAATAGTTGAGTAAATTATGTTATTTTTGTTTTCTTTGCACCAAAAAATTTATCTTCCTAGCGTCGCAAAACTAAAGTTTAGCTAACTGCCAAAATGCAGACTCCAGAGACAGCAATATATTGGATCACTGTTACACAGCAATAAAGGATGCAATGAGCAATGTCTCATGAGCAACTTAGACTCTCTGATCACTATTAAGTTCATCTTATACTGACCTTCAGGCAGAAACGGAAATTAGCTAAACCTTTATTAAGGACTGTAAAGAGATGCAGTCCACTGAGACAGAGCAAGTTTAACAAGCCTGTTTGAATGGTGGTCTTGAAGCTGCTGCAAACAATTTGGACAAGCTCACAGAGACTGTACCATCTTAGTTTCGGTGAAAATATGTGCGTTCCTACTAGGATTTTACAATAATGACAAACCATGGTTCAACGTAAAACAGCACCATCAGACCAAAGAAGATGCTTACAGGAAAGGGGTCTTGTATAAACAGGCCAAATATACACTGGAAAAGAGATCAGAGTGGCAAAGAGGAATTATTCTGAACTATTCTGTTTCAGTTCACTTCCAGTGACTCAGCATCAGTAGAGTACAAGACATCAGCCCCCAGCCCTGTGGGGAATCAACAACTGGCAGACAATCTGAATGAGTTCTAAAGGTTCTAAATCCTGTGGCTGTAACGTTTGTGGTCATGAAGTAATCTGTAAAACTGGTACTGGCTCACCTGAAGGACATTACTGGACCGTTGCTGGATCCTCTGCAGTTTGCCTACAGGGCAAAGGGGTCTGTGAATGATGCAGTCAATATGGGACTGCGTTATGTTCTAGACATCTAGACAAACCAGGGACCTATGAGGGGATCCTGTTTGTGAACTTCAGCTCGACCTATCTTATAATCCTAAACATCGTCTAGCCCAAACTAACCGAGCTCTCTGTTCCTAGCTCTATCTGTCAGTGGACCACCAGCTTCCTGACAGAAAGGCAGCCAGTAAAGCTGGGCAAACTCACATCCAGCACTAGGGCTGGGTATCGAGTTCAATACTTTTTAGGTACGACCGAATTGCCTTGATACAACCGAGTATCGAAAAACGTCTTGTTCGGTACCCGGTATCGATATCTAAAGGGGTTAATCTCATCAACGTCAGTGAGCCAATAAGACTGCAGAACTAGCCAGTGTGTTTGACCAGAAGTTTGTAAAATAGCCTTATGTTATTTATATCATTTACACGACTGCACGTCATTTGAGACATTCTAAAATGCTTAACGTTAAAAACGCTTACGTACCTAAAAACTGACGAGAGAAAGCCAAACTCCTGTCAAACCTTCCTTGTAGTAATCTCTAACTACTGTCAAAAGAACGAGCCCATATTCGACAGATAAAGTGAATGATATCACGTTAAGTGTTTTCTCCCCATAGAAGTCCATTATAAGAACCCAGCTTAATGTGGCTTAATGTACCTTAACAACGAGCGGGAGAAACCACAATTCTGTCCAATTGTATTAATAGTAAAGAACAAGCTCTTATTCAGTGTATGAAGTTAATAATATCATGTTAAGTGTTCACCCCCACAGCCATTATAAGGAAACGTAATATAATTCACTTTAATTTCCCGCTTTCAATAGTCCATTCATGGCATGCCGTCAAAATAAATGTTGTGTTTTAAGTATATTATACAAAATAAGTATATTATCATTGTTCAGTAGAATGTACATAATAGGCTACTACAAAAAAATATTAAAACATTATTTCCTCAGTGTTTTAAACTGTAATATAAAATTTTCCAACAATAAAAAGAAAACTGCATTAATTAAAAGACAAATGTTTTATGCCTTAAAATATTTAAATACACAAAATTTTCAGAGGGGAAACAGTTATAAGGTTATTGTAGGAATAAATAATAATGCACTAGTGTAAAGGTAGGATAACAGATGTGTAAACTGAAAACTATTTGGACTTTATAAAAACTAATTTGCTCTGATTCATTGTGTTGGATATATTTTTCCGTGCAGTGGCTGAGGAGATGAGGTTTTGAGTCTGTATAAATGTCAACAAGCTGAAAAAAATATTTTTGAGATAATGTAATTTTGGTAAAACTGATTTCAAAAAATTGGTATCGAAAAAGATATTGATCAGGAACCGGTATCGAACTCAAGGTATCCAAATATTTTGAACCATTCTCAGCCCTAGTCACTGTGCACTGCCACCATAGGCTACTGTATATGTAACATAACTTATATGTCTTTGGTTAATCTTTGCAACTTATCTTATCCATGTACAACAGCTTGTAACACTCCAAAAAGAAAGGGAAATTTGAAATCGCATCATATGACTTTTGCAGGAGAAGGCCGCACCTCTTGAAACACAGACTCAGTGCTGTTTTGTTTTTCTGAGCAACATGACATGTTTAGTTCCTAAACTGAATCAACTGTTTAAATGATTGGTTTGCAATGACTCACTTATTAACAGTGATTTGCTGACACCTACTGGCCATCTTAATTTCACATTTAGATTTTTTTTATTTCTTTCACTTTTTTAATAATTTCAAATATCGGTTTTTAAATAATTTTTTTGTTTGTTTTTTTGTAGATTTTAAATTTTCAGAAGAGAATTTAAGAGAATTTTTACCTTATCAAGTAAGTTGCTCAAATTTAGAGGCCAATGGACATACTGTATCTGATAACCCCCTCTCAAAACATTAAAATATAAAAAAGAAAGGGTAAAGTTCCCTTAACTACTTTAAGCTTGTTTATTTTGATGAATGAAATCATTAATTAAAAAGAAGACTGTTAGATAAAAGGGGACACTAAGAAGTAACATAAATTTGGCAGGTAAACAATATTATGTTTAAGGTTAAAAGTCACTGCTGCATACTATTTACCACATTGTAAATGGAGACCCACCCCCAGCACTCAACCTAAACTGGTCCGGGTCTGCATGGACATATCTCAAAATCAGACCATCTTTTATGGTCTAAAATCTGGCTAAATGTGCTGCGTCTCGGTGCAAATCGGGCTAAATCTGCATATCCAAAGCCTAGCCAAATCTAGCAAATATAGCTGGTGAACACAGCTGAGTGAGCCGACATCTAGGTCTCCCAACCAAGTACTGACCAGGCTCAACCCTGCTTAGCTTCAGCGGTCACTTGTCCACATTTGGCCCGATTGTTCTGGCTACCTGGGTAGTCCTATAAACGGGCAAAAAATAAACAAGATGATAATAAAATAATTAAAGTTAGCTCGCCAGTCCTCAGATTGAGTTTGTTAACATTATTTGATTTTAGTCATATTTTTAAACCTTTATATTATCATTATTTTGAGATCATTTTAAATCTCAAAATTCATAAGATGCCTTGCTTTTTTTCCCCTCATCACTTTCTATAACATCAATCACACAGTCAGCAGCTACACAAGGCCATAACAAGTAAACAGTTAAAGAAAGTAAGGCAAGGAATAAACTATGACAATCTTACAGTTTTACGTAAGGAACCGAATTTTTTTATTTAGTATATTAATATACGATGCATTGTATGCCTGGCGGTACTACAGATTTGACGGAACATTTTCTAGACGGAACAATAATGAAACGCACCACGAACACTTCCTCATAACAGAGCTTTACAATTACCGAGCCAAAGCATTCCACTTCTTCACGTAGTTCTGACATATGGTTTCAACCATGATTCCATACACGGTCAATATTAAACTGGCTGCACGTACATTGACCGGAACCCTTAATTTACAGAACAAGACAGCAGTAGACTGGTGAGTAGCTTTAGCTTCTGCAGCCAGTGTTGATGTCAACAGACCTAAATAGTTTGTGTTTTACATCAACGCGTTGCTTGCGTGGGCATGCGGTCAATTTTTATTATTAAATATAGAAACTCAAACCGAGCAATCGAGCTGTCACGTTCATTTTTGTTTTGCTTACGTGATATTATCGTATTGTATATTGAGGAACATAATTTAGTGTGTTCACATTCATCACGCCAATGCAATAAAAATGGTCGTTAATATAATAAAGATTACGCGCTGGACGTGACAACACTCGTCTGTCAGCTTACACGACAATATGTTTGTTAGGTGCATTCTTGTCTTACAAATTATTTTGTATTTTTTGTCATTCTCGAGACATGGGACTCCAGGTTCAGGAAGTGTAACTGCTATTTGATGTTAAAATAAAAAACATATATATATATATTCAAGTTTACATGTTTTAGGAGGAGTCATAATAGAATGTAGGCTGTTTAACACAACTATCTCACTGAATTAAATTTTCTTATTATTATGCCAAATGAATGACTCGTATTGAGAAGGGTTCAATCATTCATATGCTTTAAAATTTATAAAAATGTTTTTCAATTATGAAAAAGGCTTTGTTTTAAGTTTTATTAGTAATATCAAAGCAAAGATTGTTTTTCAGTGGCACATGCGTGTTTCTTAAGGTTTCAAACTTCTGTCCTCACTGTCAGACATTTATTGAACTGTAATAAAATCAGAGAATATGAGGGGCAGCTGTCACTCTGAAGGACCCCCTTGCCATAGTTCACCTCTGCAGAGTGCGTCACTGTCAGACAGGCTCTGCTGAGTTTTACAGTATTTACAATCTTTCAGTTTCTGAGGAAATTATTTTAAATGTTTAGATTTCCACCTAAATTAGCATCAAGAATCAACAGAAAAAAAAACGAAATGGCTACTGCATGAACTTCATTTGTTTTGTGAAAGAAATGGCAAATTTGTCAACGCCGTCATATGTTACCACCATAAGATTTTGTGTTCCAATGATATACAAATACTTAAATGTGACTGCTTTAAATGCTTTATTAACAATACCATACTCGCTGTTAGCTGTGTTTGTTTTAATACAGTAATTTATTGATTTAATATATTTTATAGTTAGCCTAAATGACTACAAATTCAGGTTTTCGGCACCACTGTCAGATGTGTCGGATCTGTCATTTCCGTCGGATGAACAGTTTGATGATATTTTATATTTGTTGTGGATTTCTTGGTCACATATGAAAGTGTAATCTGTCTGCTTACATGACAATATGTTTTAAAATGTAAAAAATGTCGCATCTTGAATGCTGTTAAAGATAAAATTGAAATTATATTAGTTCTTGGTAAAAAGCACATTTAAAGAAGTTAAAAAAGAGAAAAGTTGTGCGGTTGAATCAAAGCATAGCTTAGTACATATAAGATACAAAAATCCTTTGTCTAAATAAGGTTTCATTTGTTCAATTTTGCACCCTGTTTTGTCCCACTTCTCAAGGATGACTGAGATATATATATATATATTAGGGGTGGGCATAGATTTTTTTATTTATTTTTTTAATCTAGATTAATCTATTAAAATGTCTCATTTGAATTCTGCCAAAGGTATTCAGAATATGTGTGCTACCTAAATAATGACTAAAAGTAAAGCCCTATTCGGACGGGACTAGTTTTACAGGGGGTCGTTAGAGAATGTTTTCTTTCACAGACTTACTTGGTGATTTTAATCTCTTCCGAATCCACCATGTCTATGTTTATCTCTCACAACTTCTGTGATAGTTCTACAGTCCGAATGCAATGTGTGTGATATTATTTTTCACAACGCCTTTCCTTGTGTGTTTTGGCCAATACGATATGCTGTAGATCCTCTTACTGCACGCACGTTTAACATATTTTGATATATAAAAGAAAAAAATTAATACAAATAAAGAGACATGTCATGTAAACTGTTAAGACTGACTATTATAATATCAGTATCAGAGATATATATATATATATAATTATTATTATAATTGTATTGTATATTGTAATTTACTACAGTAATACTTTTGGTAACTAGGGTAAAAAACATACAAAAATAATTTAAGTAAAGCTTGTAAAATAAAATATTACATGAGGATATTCAATGAGAAACACAAAACAAAAACAGATGTTGCCTTGGCTAACTGAAAGAAATTTAAATTGATGTACTGTCATTTTACAAACTAAACATTTTAATTGAAACTAAATAGAACTTAAAAAATTGTGGGAGAAACATATGTAATGAAATTACTAAAATGAAAATGAAAATATGAAGATGAATTTAAAGTATAAATAAATGCAATAAAAAAAACAATAACATAATAGCAGACTTCAAAGTTTCAAAATGTTTATTATGAACTGTCCTGCTGCTTGTGAAACTTTCTGTGGCAGAATATGTTGCTGGGTGTTACCTTTCTTTTCTGTTGGTTTTAAAAGAAAAAACAAATCCTGATATTCCCATTTATAAGAGTAAATTAAAGTTGTCTACAGGAGGAGCTTTTGAAGGGAGGACTGTAGAGACTTTTACATAAACTGAAGATGAAGCGTAATATAAGCGAAGGAAACACTGATATGTGTTCACACACACGCTCACTCACTCACATGGAGGGATAAAGTGTAGTGTTGGGTGGAGAAACAGGAAGCGTTTGCCCCAGTCACTCTGTACCTGTTGCATTAAAATCAGCAGTTACTCAACCAGATGTATTACATGAGCCGTGATGAACCATTAGTAGGAAACAATTGAGGGCACGTTCAACATGTTTCTATGGTAGAGTAGGACACACTCGAGCCAGAACGTGTTACCCCAGAGCTGCTTGTAATGTTGATGCAATGATTTACTTTTGAAACTTTGGGCAGTACGAGTGCAGATGAGGATGTAATGTTCAAAATAAGCTTTGTGTTAAATATTCAAACAGTTTTTTTAAATATGCAGTAATCAATTGTTGTTAAGTATAATTCTGTGAAATAAAGCAATAATTTCATATGGGGTATCAGTAATTTAATACTTGTTGTCAATGTATAATTTAATTAAATAAATGACTCTCAACTATATAATTATTTATTTATTTTAATATAACATTGTAGCAAATTTGTAGCTTTTGTTAATAATAATTAGTTTAGCGTTTTTTAAATACAACAATGCAACAAACAAATAGTTTTTTTATGGAACAGTATTTAAAATCTGTTATTATTTTTTTTAATTAGTTTAGATTATTTTTACCTTTAATTATGACTTGTTTTTTTTTTTTTTTTTTTTTTTAGAAAAGCAACACAAAATTTTTTTTTAATGGATGCGTTTTTTATATTGTTATTATTCTGTATGTTGAACAAAAACAACTTTAGTTTTTTTTGTTTTTAGGGAACAGCAACATTGTTTAATTGTTATTTTTTTATTGTAATTTTTTTTTTTTTTAATTAGTTTAGAATTTATTGATAATACAATATTCCAAAGGAGACAAACACCACAAACAAGTCTGGCACAAAAAAAAAAAAATGTGTGTATATATATATATATATATATATTAGCACAATTTTTGTCAACATTGTAGCTTATTAAATTATCTTTATATATATATATATATATATATATATATATAATTATATAATTATGTTCTAGCACAACAATAGATTAGAATAGAATAATAGCACAGCTTAATAATTTAATATATAATTATTAGTACAATAAATAACCAGCAAAAATCTTTATGGTTGCTAAACTCTGTAACTTAATAATAAAGAGTTTAATAATCATCATTACATAATGTTTTTAATTGTTACTGTATAATTTACTACTAATACAGTTAACCATTATGAACAAATAAGAATCATTAGCACAAGCAAACATTGATTCGTTTTTATCACTCCTCACACAGAGAACCACACCGGCGTGATGCTGAATGGTAAAGACAAGCACGGCGATGAGGATGAGCTGATCAAGCGTATGAGTCAACTGACCACAAGCGTGGAGAGTGTAGAGATCAGTGTGCGCTCGGGAGAGAAGATCGAAGAGGCCCTGACTCCTGAGAGTTCGCCCTCCAAATCACCCAACAAGAAGAAAAAGAAGTTCAGAACCCCGTCCTTCCTCAAGAAGAACAAAAAGAAAGAGAAAGTGGAAGCCTAGAGGACGGAGAGTGTCTATGTCTGTCTTTGTTTGTCCTTTTACGTTTTTTAAGCTTATTTTTTTTAAAAACAAGGCACGCTATTTTGGGAGTCGGTCAATACATGGAGCATCACCCGTTTTTAAAAGTTGTGCCATGATTGAGTTTTAAACAGGTGGAGAAGCGGGGGAAACTCCTGGGAAACTGGCTTCTCTGATCTGATGGACTGAAAATCTATAATAATTTTATCTCGTTGATGAGTCCGTACTGCATTTTTTTTTTTTTTTTTTCCATACTTTGTTTATTAGATTCTCATGCAGACCCTTTATGAGCCCCTTTTCTATCCGTCATCTCTCGTGGTGTCAGTTCTGCTCACGTCGTTTCTCCAGCTGCAGAGGAAACGCTTAAAGAATCACACTGGAAACAGTTCGGGGGTTGTGTTTTAACAGGGTTTATTTTATTTTGTATCTTTTACACTGCCTGCGATCTTGTGTCACTTCAGTCTCTGGTCTGTACGAAAACAGCTAAACAAAAACAACAAAAAAAGCAGAACAGTCACGTTTTAGTGAACATCAACTCTTCATCTCATGAAATATTTCAACTTTTTGTTTTTTAATTGAAACAATTCTGTTTTTATCCATAATTTTTTTACTTGTTTCTATACTTTTAACAATGAAAAAAACTGCATGATTTGCTAGGCTGAATTTATAGGGCTGATAACGTAGTGGTGCCTGACTTCTCATTTGTGTAATAGCTCAAATTACTAAACACATGTAACGGAAATATATGAAAACTGGAGTGATGAGATATATATATATGTGTGTATAAAGTATATAATATTTTTGTGCTGCACTTTTAAATGTGGTATACATAAGAAAAACTAATGCTGTCAAACAATTAACTGTGATTAATCACATCCCAAATACACGTTTTTGTTTGTGTGTGTGTGTGTGTATATATATATATATATAAATATATATATATATATATATACATACATACATACATACATGGAATATATTTTGAAAATATTTATATTCATATAAACTATATTTAAAAAATAATTCTTAAATATATATATGCATGTGCATTTGTATATACATTATTAAAAAAAACACAGTATACACACATCATGTGAACAAACTTTTATTTTGGATGCGGTTAATCATTTGACGGCACTAAGAAAACATTACGAATGAAGATCTAAAGCAAAAAAGGCATGAAATGAAAACATGAGAAATGTTTCAGCATCTTAGACACCTAAAAGGGTGGAGAAGGGAAACTTCTTAACGTGTAAGGAAAAATATATATATTTGTAAACTGTATTTTTAAAGAAGTTCTGGTTCTCACGGGGTCAGCGGTAGGTTCAAATATTCTGTTCGGTTGAAGTGATTCTCATCACATTCTGGGCCTTTATAATGCGACATCATTCATTGTCACCTTGCGGTCATCCCATAATCATCCAAATAACGAAGCTTTGAGGAACGGCGTTGTACAGTGTGTTTTGTTTTATTTTATTTTTATTTTTTTTGTTGCGTCTAAAACTCGATTGATTTACTCATCTTCCTCTGCCACCTCTGGGTCCCGTGAGCTCAGAGGTGGCTCGATTTCGCCTGTTTCATCCCACAAGATGACGCTTCGTGGACAGAACGTACACCAAAAACGAATCTCTTATGATTAAGATTAGCCATTTGACCTCAGTTTGAACTCCGTTAGGCCCGAATGTGGTCGTCTCTTGGGAGGAGGAAGAAGAGGAACCACTGAGAGAAAGAAAGAGAGAGAGAGATATGTATATCCCAGCGGGCAATGTGAAGTACTGGCTTGGGCACGGAGAGAGAGACAGACACTTCTAAGCTGTGTAAATAGCATGTGCTTTTGAACGCGGTCCAGGCATTGGATTAAAATGCATTGAAAGCTGCACCGGGTGCGATGGGACGGGCGGGAAGATTAACTCGTTTTTATTGCTTTAAAGTTTTCCTTATTTTGGCTCGATTTTGCTTCGGTTTCCATTGCGCATTGTGCTTTTTGTTTTCGGGAAGCGTTAACTGGAATGGGCATCACATTTTACCCCTTCAAACCGTTTTTTGCACCTTGTTTTACTAATGCCTCACTGTTAGTCTGTGGTTCAGAAGGCCTTTGGCATGCGAGTTTGAGCCGAGCCTCTTTGTGACCTGTGAAATCGTATATAAATGGTTTATCTAACTGACTTACTTTTAGATGTATTGCTAATCAGTGTAAATTCACAAATAAACTATTTTAAGAAGCAAACGCTGCACTCGTCTGTGGGGGACGCAAACATGCATTTCACTCCATTTCTGCATTTGTTATTCATTGCTTTTGCTCAGTTCTTCACACACAACCATTTTACAGTTATGAAATGCACATTTTAACGGAAAGGGGAACATTTGATTTCAAAGGTTAGTTTACCTCGAAAATAATGTTTACTTGCCCCTCGTGTGGTGAGCTTTTCTTCTGTGGAACACAAAACACAGTGCACCAAAACTGCTACAAATCAAATTTCATCACATTGTACTATAATGTACTTACTATTTTTCATCAATTTGTACAGGCATTATATTATGTTTTTGGAACTGATTCATCACGGGTCTCATTGATCTGATTTCATATATTAAACAATACCAAAATGATTGACGACAAAACTTAAACCGAAAAGAAAATCCTGTGGTTGGTTAATCACTCCCATGTCGTTCCAAACCTGTAAGACCTTTGTTCATCTTCACAACATAAAATAAGATATTTTTTAAGAAACTCGAGAGCTTTCTGACTTTTAATAGACAGCAACACAACTGACACATTCAAGTCCCTGTAAAATAGTGAGGATATTAAAATAGTCCATGTAAAATCAGTGGTTCAACCGTAATTTTATTAAAATTTACGAGAATAATTAGCTTTTTGTGTGCAAAGAAAACTAAAATGCGACTTTTCTTCGTTTGTGTATTTGTATTCACAGTATGTTCACGAGATCAAAAGGATGCATGCCATTTATTGCCATAATATAGCAAAAATGTATTACTGGCAGCACCAAAAAAATAAGGTCTAGACATGTTGAACTTCTTGAGCATCACATTTTTAAGATGCCATGTCATGCACAAAGACCCAGAAAAAGACATTAATGCAATGGTCAAACATGTCTTTCATGTGAAAGTTTTGGCAGAAATGCTATGGGAAAACATTTCGTTTAACATTAACAGCATCGCCAATATTACCGCTATATTGCAGTTGCCCTTATTACCAGTCATCTAAGTTCATAAAATAGCATTCAAATGCCAGTTGCATTAATGATTTTTTTGTTTTCTTTGTTTCTTCACCAGATTTGGAGAAATGTAGCATTACATCACTTGCTCATCAATGGATCCTCTGCAGTGAATGGGTCCCATCACAATGAGAGTCCGAACAGCTGATAAAACATAATAATCCACACCGCTCCAGTCCATCAGTGAATGTCTTAAGAGAAAAGCTGCATGTTTGTCTATCAAAAACCATATAGCGAACTTGCTTCTGGCCAAATTATGAGTCCATAATGTTTTTTCTCCGGCGCCCATTCACTACAGAGGATCCACTAGTGAGCAAGCAATGCTACATTTCTCCAAATCTGATGAAGAAACAATCTTGGATGGCCTGAGGATGAGTAAGTTGATTTGAAGCTTATTGTAATTTTTGGGTGAACTGTCTCTTTAAGGATGTGGTCTCAAAAATGTGTGAACATATGGGCTGTGCTTTTCTTACTTTCAGTTCTGGGATCTGACACAGCAAAACATGTTCAAAAAATATCATGTGTATGTGGTGCACAACCGCAGCACTTGTTTCCCATCACAGTTATGTATGAAGCACTTTAAACGGAAAACTCCTCCTATCACCAATATGCACCAAAAACTACCAAAGACCAGCCCTGCTGCAGGAGAAATTCCCTCTTTACATAAACAAAACAATGCTTTCACTTTAAAAATATGTAGAAATTTTTTTTTTATCCATATATTAAAAAGTAATGTTCAGTGTTAAGAAACCAGTCTGTTTTTCACTTTATCCTCTCAGAATGAATATGCATCTGATTGCTTTTGCACAAGTGACAGACTGTTCATCTGAAAGCAGGCGCTTCACTATTTTGTTTGCACTGATGTGCCTTTCTGCATTTTTCCCATGAATGCAACACCTAAAATATATGCAACAAATTCCATATCCAGACACTGTTAGTTAAACTGTGGGCGATAGTCAGTGGGGCAAGTCCCTAATGCTCAGCGTGGGTTAGCTTGATGTTTTAGGACACTGGTTGGACATGGGTTGTTTTACAAGCCACATTTGCTTTTGATTTCCCTGCTCATCTAATTAGATTTTTCTCAATTGCTCATTTAACTCTGAAAGCCATAGAATAATGCTGCCCTGACGGCTGAGCTGGGGTGAGACCTATGCATAGTGAAACTCTTAAGATTAGCCTCTATAGTGACCCAAATGTTATCAGCCTTATGATTTATTTTGCCCATGAAAATGAATGTTTTGAAGATGTTCTGGTTGTATATATAGCCTCAAGATTAAATGGAAATGAAGAAAAGAGTCCTTGTGGGTTTTTTTGTTTTGTTGTTTTTCCCCCCCTTTCCTTGTGTGTGACGTTATTGGAAAAAATAATAAAGTTATTATTTTTAATATGAAATTATAATGAACTTACACAAATTACACACACACACATACATATAATGCTCAAATGATTTATCGGGTCCAAATTTTTTGTTTACAGTGCGCATACTGTGTATATTTACTATGTATATTTAAATACACGCACATACAGTATATTTTTTAAATATTTAGTACATTTATGTATTTATATTCTTGTTTAAAAAATAATATATAAACAGTGCCCTCCACTAATATTGGCACCCTTGGTAAATCTGAGCAAAGGTGGTTGTGAAAATAAATCTGCATTGTTTA
>JAUCMU010000148.1:108085-123013 GCA_032275025.1 Enteromius treurensis
AGACAGGTGTGTGGCTTTCCTAATCAAGTCCAGTCAGTATAATCAAACACAGCTGGACTCAAATGAAGGTGTAGAACTATCTCAAGGATGATCAGAAGAAACGGACAGCACCTGAGTTAAATATATGAGGCAAATTTTTCTTTTTAAATAAATCTGCAAAAATGTCAACAATTCAGTGTTTTTCTGTCAATATGGGGTGCTGTGTGTACATTGAGGATTTTTTTTTAATGTTTTTAGCAAATGGCTGCAATATAACAAAGAGTAACAAATTAAAGGGGGTCTGAATACTTTCCGTACCCACTGTATTTCCAATAATACTAAAATAACTAGTCATCAGCTCAAAAATTATAAACGAAACTTTTGAATAGCTGGAATTTGAGGTAAAAAAAAAAAAAAAATTTAATTAATAACATTGAAAAGTAAAAGGGGACAAGGGGCTTGTCAAGCTCCAAAAAAAAAAACACACACTACAAAAGCAGCACAATAGCAGTCCAAACCAATCTTGCACCATATCCCAGTCTTACGAAGCCACATAAACACATTACGTGAGGAACAGACTGAATCTAGGTCATTCATCACTAAATTGTTGCTCGTTGGTCATGGTCACCATTAACATTATGGAAAAGAGCAATTACACATTATTATAAATATCTTTCTTAGCACACCACAGAAAAACTAAATCACAGAGGCTTGGGAAAAACACAAGGGTAAAGACATAATGACAAAATATTCATTTTTGTGTGAACGAATCCTTTAAGGAGTTAAGTATCCAGAGACACAACAGACAACACAACGCCTCAGGGACATTAAGACAATCCTCTAAATAACACTGCTTGTGATAAACATCCAATTTTCCAGTTAGGGGACAACCTTTCCACGGATCGCCAGTCATACTTGTCTTCGGTCCAGCCGCATTTACCACCTACAGTTACGCCCCGTCTCCTGTTATCACTTTTCCTCACTAAGCATCATGTAAGAGCGGCTGGAGCCTAATTCTCCCTCTCTTTCCTCTTCAGCCCCAGATGCGGCAAACGGTGCAATCTGCCAATCTCCATGAGTCATCCAGCACTGTTAATTATGTACCCTAAGGAGTAGAATTGATTAGCGAGGGTCTCAAACTGATTTAAATTGTTATTCGAGACTATATAAAGCGTGGGCCTAAACATTGCCATTTAGTCACATTCACTAAGCGCTGTCGTTACTCAGAATAGTACTTTGCCAAGTCGCACAGTCTGGCTCTGTGGACAGAGAAACACAGATAGGATAAACGATGCTTTATGTGTTTCAGGGGGGAGAGGTGTTTGATAATTAATTACTCAATCATAGATGAGTCACAATGGGTTGACTAGAATGTCAATTAGTATAGCAAGCCTGCAACTAAACTGTAAACTGTGTTGATTTTTGTAGATACTATGATATTGAATTCTTAAATGAATAGAAAAATTCAAAAGAATATTATTTATGCATGCATTCGCATGTTGTATTGTATATTGTACTGTAACAATTTAACACATCCTTTCTGGATAAAAAAACCAAAAAAAACACACAAAAAAAACTCCAAACTTTTAAACATCTACAACCCGATATTTTAATCCAACCATAAAATCTAATAATTATCATCATGCATTTTGTAGACCTAATTCTCAGATATGATTTTAATCAGATTATCAATGCAATAAAATTATTTGATATGGAGTCAGCACATAAAGCCATCACATTTTAATTTTTTTTTTTTTGCATTACGGTGATAAGAACATATGAAATATTTGTGATTTTATTAAAAATGGCATTATGTTACATTAGAGCAGCCAAGTCCATCTTCAAGAATCTGCACTATCTATTATATAAAAATCCAAGCTCAAGATAATGATGAAATTACATCGCTCCCTTTGACAAGTGCATTGCAAACGACTAAATAATGACACGCACGTGCTCTGCTCACTCAAGTCTCTACTAACAAGGGGATAGGGATGATCACTTCGATTTGAAAAAATGACCATGAATCGTACGATGCACAAATCATTCCACCCCTGGTTGCGTTGCTTCGCACTTCGTAAACAGAACCGTGTCTGCGTTTGTAAAGGAGTAACGAAAAACAACAAGCATTAACATTACCCTTCACTGCTCAAATCGTGTGATTGAACAGTAAGTAGCAGGTTCTTTTAATGAGAAAACGTAACTTACTTAAAACCAGACTCTCCTTGCAAAGGAAGAATCGCTCCGCGTTATAGTCTCTGTGCACAGCCAGCATATTTTGCTCTGCAGGTTTTAGGAGTGAGTCCTCCGTAAATGTGCTGAACACTGTCTAATATCTGGAACAGTGTTGTGAACACAACTTGACCGCTAATTTATAGTTATGTCCTCTTTTGGAAGCACAAACAAAGTACTTTCACTTTCACCATGACACACAGTTCATCCAGCAACACTACACCCCGAATAATAATAATAATAAATGACTAAAAGTAAATGTAACATTTGCATCAAACTTCAAAAAGCAAAAAAATGTCATTCATTCCTTCGGGTGAAATTAGACCCTTGACATTCAAGAAAAGCAAAAAAAAAGTGCTTAAAAAAAACAACTTCAAAATCCAAACATGGTGTGCAGTGCACATAATTTTTTTTGGTTTGTTTGCAGAAGTCAAAGAGGGCACAAAAGGGGTCGTGCAAGACTGGATTAACTCTCTGCTGCCAAGTTCTCAGAAAGCTGCTTTGACCTTCTTCCTGTGGGGCCTGGAATTTACAAGGTCTGAGCGCCGGTCCTTGAGAGCCGGAATGTGGAAAGACGAGCGAGCTTCCTACAGGCTGTGATTAAAGCCTAGATTTATATGCCTGTGCATGATGCCACATGTTAAAGCTTCAACCACCAGCTATGTGTGACAGCTGCCCAGACCGACAGCGTGATATAACCACCAGCGGACAACACAGTCGTCATGACTCAGCTCAGAACATGAAAACAGCCGAGGCAACTTGTCAACCCTTGTGTTCTGTTTGATCGTTTACGTCAAGACATGACACAAAAGCTGCATTTAACCCAAAAGTAATGCACCCGAACAACTTTTAATCTCATGAAAATAACATTCCCTAACGTTCTCTAATTAGCGTACATAAGGTAACGGAACATTCTTATTTATTGTGTACAAGCAGAAAACAAAATTAATCTCATCCTCATTTCTGAAGAGAACGCCTACTTTGTGATACAATCAAAAGTTACAGAATCAGTATTACCTGTTTTGATTAAGTCATCTGACCATTTTTAAAGAAAGATCATGAAAGTGTAATTTCTAAATTAGCAGTATTATTTTAACATATAAAGCATTGTGCTCTTTTTTTTACCACAAATCTAAACAAACCTACACAGCCAAGTCGATATGAACTAGAGAAGCAGCAATATGCAACAAAAGAAAATCTATGATTACTCAAATAAATTAATTAATGTATAATGTAGAACTGGTTTGAATTATTTTTATTTGAAAATGGTGGTTTATCTGGCCATATTTGTCCTCTGTTTCAGACCATTTCACAGGAGAAGGTAATATTGGGGATTATGAATTTGTAACCACTTCCATGGCTCCAACCTCAATGTAAAAGTACAGTAAAAGTAATGGACTGCTGATGGACTGGAGTAGTGTGTATTAACAGGGACGGATCATGGACCGAGCCAGTGGGGGGGGGCCCAGGAGGCCACAAAAAAGTTGCGCGAACGTTGTCTGAAGGTTTCGCTCAGGGGCAGGTGGAAACGTTGTCAGAACGTCATGCGCAGGGGCCCACCCAGACTAAAATCCGTCCCTGTGTATTCCTTGTGGATTATTGCAATGTTTTGTCCAAACCTGCTTAAATCAGAAAACAAACTCATATACATTTTGGATAGCCTGAAGTACACTTTCCTTTTTGGGGGAACTGTCCCTTTAAATAATACAAATCTGACACAAGTATCACCACCACTCATGTACATGGGATCAGAACTTCCACTCACAGAACAGAACAGCGACTGTTTTTTGGTTGGGACTCAACAGGTAACATATGTCTCGACTAGGAGTTGCAACAATGTAACATCTTTCCAATGCTGTACAAAGTAATCTGTTGCTTGAATCATTTAAGGCGCACAAAACTATCAAATCCTAAAACACCTCTTGAAAATGTGTAAACAAAATGGCACTGGTAATAAAAACCGATCATAGTTGATCCTGTCAACATGTCAAACTGTGTCAACTCTGTTTCCAAAGAACTTCTACAGTTTTAACACACACTGTCTCTCATACCCCTAAACAAACATGATAACAAGCTGTACCTTATTAGGATTATAATAACACTTTAAACATTCGTTTACTGGCAGGACGGTCAAATCTTTTGAAATATCACTTTAAAACGTCATTTTCAAAACGATAAAAGATATTTTATGTAACTTTTATTACACAGTCCAGTCCAAAATTCCTTAATTATAACCTAAAATATATTAGCTTATTTAAAATGTACATGTATGATTCCCCATGACCTGCAGGTACGAAGAAAACGCATAAAATGAAACGTGACACAACTACTCCGAGGCGAGAGTTACGATTCAACACACACACACTGTTTTGATTGTTTCATCTGATCGCCCACAAGTTTCTTTCTCTGGCTGAAGCGATCAGTGCATTTAAGGATAAAATCACCGGAGAACGCATGCGAGTCGTCGCTCACCTCTCCGCAGCTCAGCCGCGATCGGACGCAACGCTCCGGACTTTATTCCCGTTGGAGAGCGCGCCAACGACGGATCCACTCGCCGACGGATTCCGCCATACTGGATTGTGGCGAGCGGATCACGTGTCGAGTCCCCGGCGCATGTCCTCCAGAGGCGGGCGCTCACAGTCAGCCGAGCCCGCCGTCTTCATGTTCTCACATGGGATGACATGGGAAGAACTGAACAATTTCGATTCCATAACAGTGGCACTAACGAGTCTTAGTGGAAAAACTATTTGAAATTAAAAATGTAGTTCTTGTATAGTCCTATTACAGATCAATATAGCCTGTATAGATCATTACAGATCCAACATATCATCAAATAAAGCAAATAGGTAATAAATATAATCTAAGTCTTTCGAAATAGATTTTTAAAGGCGACATGAATTCAATAGGTCCTAACTATAATATTAAAAAACAATAATTCCTTTAATTTAGGTCTACTTTTATAAAGTACCCGTGACTACAACAAAATTTATATTTTGCAGCCTATCTAACACAAATATTGTTTTCAAAAACCACCTGAATTCACGAACCTCAGCCTAAATATAGCCTAAAAATTGTTCTTTTGAATCGGACATGACGACTATAATTATTCGATAAACGGATTCGATTAAATCAGGTGTGTGTGTGTGTTTCATTTACTACAAAGAACAGGTTCGTTCGCTTTTGATTCACTGAAAAGAATCGACTCATGAGAGTCATTTATACAGGAGTCGAAGCATACTGTTGATGCTTGATTCACTACAAAGAACCGAGTCATTTTTCAGGAATCCAACGACTTGTCGCTGTGGAGGCTTATTATCCTGCAACATCTTGAAGAAGTTAGAAAAGTATGATTTCCAGACTTGCAATCTTAAAATTGGGCTCTAGAAATTCAAGGGAATTATTTAAAAATTTAAAAAAAACAATCCACAAATTGTTTAGCTTTTATACAAATGCAGCTCGTGCAAACAAATAAATCTGACTTGCACGATTTTCATTTTTATGTTGCATGAATACTAATTTTGATAGCATTATATAAACATTTCCAAACATAACATATTAACATGTGGTAAAAATATTTTATACATCTAAACACGTATATATGTGAAATCTCTTTTTCTTTCTCCCTCACACACACACACAAACATCTGTTCTCAGCTGAATGTGCCTGATAGTGCTTGACCATCAAGTGAATGTAAAGCGATGTTGTGGTGGCCACTGTTTCTCAGGTTGCCCAGTCTAATACTCTGAGGACTATAGAGTTTCATTCAGTACAGAGATCCACAGATCATTTGGATTGTCTTGTTTGGTACATGATGCCAAGTAAATGGGCCTTTTTGTGTCCTAATCCTCAGATACACCTGCTTTTTCCCCATTATGGGACACAATAGGACACATTTGTACACAGCTCTTTTATATTAATTGATTTCTAATTCAATTCAACTCTCTTTAGTGGCACATGAAAAGTTAAAAAAATGTCATTTTTTGGCCATATTTTTTTTACTAAAATGGAAGTCAATGGTGACCCAAAACAGCCTGGTTACAAACTTTCTTTAAAAAAATCTTTTATTATTATTAAATATTTTAGTTAATTTTCATGGTGTCTCAGAACAGCACAGTTGAGTACACTTAGATGATCTTAAATTTATTTTAAAGGGGACCTAAAACAGGTAGGTTTGACCAGTCTCATGTTAATCTAGAGTAGTACTGCATCCTTCATATCTTCATGTCAAAAGGTCTTTAGTTTTATCACATTTATAAAGGTAAGATACAGCTTTACGATTCTCTTCGGAAAAAATCCGAGCTCCTGGAGGCGTGCAGTGTGGGCGGAGCTAAAGATTGACCAGCACTTGAGCGCGATCATCAACAAAACAGACATTTGATGCATTCCACTTACCTTCTGCAGTTCTGAATCATGACCGGGATCCACTATTCACACTGGGTTCTTTTGTAAAGTTTAACAAGGTTATCATTCCCTTACAATCAAAAACACAATTCTTTGGGAACAATGGGCCTACTTCCCAAACAAGTCCCATGCAGTGCGGCCGAATGGAGAGCGTTGATGAGCACGATCTCGCTCTCTCTGGTCTATGCCATATGAGGAGTTCCATTCTCGACTACGTCATTAATACAAACATTGGGGGAAAAAACTCTATGAAACTTGTACTTGTAAGATTTTTGGCACATTCATTCTCATGTCCACACAGTTTTTTGAATCTTTGTCTATGCGTAGCATGAGAATCCAACTTTTTAACGGTGTAAACAACACTCCTTTGAGAAGTACTACAGAAACATATTTAGAATATTAAGTACAAATTTTGTGTGCACTTTCAGTACAATATGGAAGAGTATTTGTTTTCTCATGGGTGTGTATGTTTTTAATCAGCTTATTGTTCATGGACACCTTTTAATAAACAAATATATATGATTACTTTCAGGCCCTAGGCACTCTTTTATACCCGTTTTGTTGTTTATTTTATTTTCGTGTACTTATATATTTCATATTTTTGTTATTAATTTCAGGTCCATGTGTACTACTATAAATAGTGCTAGTACTAGTACTAAAGATTGTATTATTCCTGTGGCTGTAACGCTTGTGTTCAGAGCGAGCTGTTTGGCAGAATGATCTGCTGCAGTTTGCGCACGAGTGTCCTGTGTTTAGCAACAGAATGTCAAGCTATTACACCTGGCTTGGTGACAATAATTATCACTTCCAAGCAAATGTAACTAACCTAATTACTGTCTACAGAGTTGTCAAGCATCAAAAGCTGAACATGAAAACAAAAACAAGAGGGCAAATTAGCTCGGTTAGATGCCAAGAGGAAAAAGCACTGTGCTGTTCTTATGATAGGAGTTATTTTTCGCTTCTTTATGACTTTCGCCTTTTCATCTTTTCTCTGTTCTTCATGAGAAGAACTGCAATCACACTCGACCACAGAAGAAAACATTCTGCAGCAACCTGATAAAAACAGAACCCTTCTACTGATAAAGCCAGCCAGATGCTTCTGTGATGACAATCGGCCGTGCACTTTCCTGTCGATGGAGGGAAAACCTTGTGGAGGTTTTACATCCACTGAAGTCATCTGCTGGATCTGCGTCTTTCCATCAATGGCACGTTCAGCTGTTCAAGATGCTTTGGGTCGGCTAATGTTGAGCAGCATAACTGAGGTTTGGAAACACTTACTGTGGTCACTCCGGTGTCTAGCGATGCCATCGGAAAAGAGCTTCATTTCTGCGGTATTAATACAAAAGAAAACATTACTAAGGCCATTGTGAGAACAAAGCATTTCTTGTGCAGTTTAAAGGAACAGATAAACCAAAAAAAGAACTTTGTAATCATTTCCTCACCATGTTGTTCAGTCCCCTGCTGCGGCAGTCCAAAACGGTTAATTTCCACACAATGACAAATCATTGTGACTGCATCTTTTAAGCTCCAAAAATGACAAAACGCAACACCACAGTGTTCTGAAAATAGTCAGTGCAACTCGTACACTATGTTTCAAGTCTTATAAAATCAACAATTACCAACAAAAAGAAGCTGTTATGCATTGATAATCTTGCATGTGTTCAGTTAAAAAACAGTAAAAACTTTTTTCATTTTATTTCATTTAATAGGTCATTCACACAGAGACAGGCAGTGAAACAGAGAAAAAACACAGGGCAATGAAAAGTTGAACTGCCGTAACACACAAGATGCTTGTGTTAAAGACCCGAGACATAAGTGCAATGGTCAAACACATCCATTTAGCAAATATACATTTACAATGGAAAATGTTGAATTGAAATGTTGTCTCCTATCAGGGTTGCCAGGTTTTCACAACAATACCTGCCCGAATTCTACTCAAAACTAGCCCAATCGTATTACACATTTCCCTGGTAGCATTGGGGTCACTGTGACTTGAAAAACAACCTTGGGCAACAGTGTTAAAGTAGCCCAATCTCGCAGGAAAACTGCAAACTTGGCAACACTTTTTCCTATACTCACCGAGGCTGCATTTATCTGATAATAAATATAGCAAAGACAATCAATATTCTGAATTATTATTAGAACTGAAAATAACTATTTTCTATTTGTGTATGTTTATTATTCTAATATTCTGATTGTCTGCTCGAAAACCATTCGTATTATTATCTATGTTGACTTTAAGAAGATACCACATTACAAAACACATTACAAATCCTGACGCTGTATTTTTCTGCCAACTTGAGGCACCGTCAGTTCCTTCAGAAAACAAAACAATCTCACCCAAAGTGTTTCTGCTGTTTTCTGCACTATGTGCTCGAGCTCTCCAGGTAGTAATTAGATTGCACCGAATTCAGGAATTTGTTTACATTCAGAAATGAGCCTGTCACTTTTTTAACTGAACGCTGCACTTTTGGGGCCCGTCTGCCATTTGTCACTGTAATTAACCAGGGAGACTGAACTCCGAGCATGTACAGCACATTATGTACCTTGCGCCTAAGCACGGAGGAGAAGCTCAGACGTTCTCTCGATTAATAACACCGGATGTGGGAGCTTCAGACTGATGAATCTCTGATCCAGTAAATGTCAGTGTTATGCAGAGCAGCCACATCACAGACAACAACGGCTTTTAGCGTCTGACCACATGGGTCACCGGAGATGGCGGGAGGGGGTTTGCAGGGGAAACGCATGCACTGGGTGGAACGAGCTGATAAACCGCTGTCTGTGCCACACTATTTATCTCTGCTATGCAGGGGCTGTATACGAACCCCATTATACTGTGGTCATTGTGGAAGGATTCATATAGTTTCAGCTGACAGACTGTAAACCTTCGCTGACAAACTGCTCGTCGATCAGTTTATTTGTAAGTTGTAGAGATCGGAGGAAGTTTTTATCTGGTACAGTTTAATGATTCACTATAAATAGGTATAAATAGACACTATGAGCTAACATTACTAAAGTAAACAGAATGGGAAAATTCATCCAGAGTAACCTGGCTTGACAAAATCTTGACTAAACGACGTTAATAAAAACCTAAACGTAGAGGAAATGTCAAACTCTGATATGATACAAAGTCTTTAGCATGTACAAGTTACCAGGAAAGTTATAGATAGACAGTTGTTATGTTACGAGGGGTTGCTAGGCAGCTGATTATTGTTTTGAGAAGATGTTCAAATGTTGCTTGGTGGGTACTAAACAGAAAAAAACAAATAATATATTTATGATGTGCAGCAAAAGATAATTGAGCTTCACCAGTTAGTCAAGTGGCTTTAGGAAAAGAGCAAGAGCAGTGAAAATTTCCATTTCTACAATCAGGGAAATAATGAAGAATTTCCAATCAACATAAAATGTTATGAAGCTGCCTGGAAGAGGACGTTTTTCTCAATCATCCTAATGCACGGCGAGTTTGAGTGGCAAAAGACTTCAAGGATCACAGCTGGAGAATTACAGAAAATAGTTGAGTCTCAAGGCCAGAAAAAAAAAAAGGTCAAACAGCCCCTACATCGGCATGTATAAGTTTTTTAGCAGCAATCACTCAAGATGAGTTTGGTGAACACAGGGATAAAAAGTACTCCATGCGTACAAGGAAGTATGCTGCCTCATGCTGGCGTCATGGATTCTATCAAATACCAACAGATAACAAATCAATAATTCACTGACTTATCTTATAATGGGCCATGATTGGGTCTTCCACTGGGACAATAATCCAAACACAAACATCAAAATAAACACAAGAATTAGTCACTGAGCACAAAATAAAGTTTTTGCCATCACCAAGCACCATCATGGAGCTGGTATTCTGGAGGATCTGGAGAGATTCTGCATGAAGGAGTGCTCTCTTTTCTTTTATCAGGTGTTCTCCAAACTCTTCAGGCATTACAGGAGAAAACTATGCTGTTATCTTGGGAAAAGGATGTAGGTGCCAATAACGCGTATTGGGAAAAAAAACATTTATTTCATCATGAGTTTTTCTCCCCATTTTCACTTGTTTTACTTCAGTGATAGGTTAGAATTTTGTGAATTTTTTGATCAAAAGGATAAACAATGCAGATTTATTTTCAGTCAACTTTGCTCAGATTTACCAAGGGTGCCAATATTAGTGAAGGGCACTGTGTGTATGTATATATATTTATATAAATATATGTGTATATATTTAATGTATAAACATAACATGTTTCTTTTTATATATACATAATTATAAACGGTATGTAAACAAAAACCTTACTCTGAATGCAATGGAAAGTTACCTGAAATGCTTTTTTTTTTTTTTTTTAGCATTTTTACACAAGTGTTTAAAACTTTGAACAGGACTGTAGCTTTGCAGGTAGTTTTTTTTAAGCGTCTTGGAGACGTTGTCACAGTTCTTCTGGATTTAGTCTGTATCAGTTTGTTCTGTTACTTCATGCCATTCCAGACACACTGAGTGATGATCAGATTAAATCTCTGCGTGGAACACTGGCTGTTGTCAGACTCCTTGTGCAGACAATAATCCCACTGCATTATTTAATGACAAAAATAATGTTTGGAAATGTAAACTGCAAAACATAGAAATAACTGACTTAAAACCATGTTCTAATAACGAGAAAAAAACTATTTGCTAACTGGTCTATTTAATTACTCACCAAAAAAAAACATCTGGCCAGTGTTCATTTTGCACCCAGTTTCCAAGCACGACATACTAAGAAGTATACATCCATAAATAAACATGGTATCAATACGAGTGGAATTGTTGAACAAACATTTCCACGCAACTTCAAGCTTCAAAGCATTAAGTTTTTTCAACCACATGTGCTACAGAAATGTCCTTCCTGTCAGGAAGAAAGACTCAGCCCAGCTGCCCTGTGAGCTCATGACACAGGAGCTGTGGGAAGTCGGTCAGTGGGCCGAAAAACACAAGCCCTTAGACAATACAGCCTTTCAGGCGTGGGGTGTCCTGGGAGAACAGAGCCGGGAAACTGCTGTTTCTTGTGGCCGTATCGTTTAGATGGGCTTTAGTGGAAGACGGCGTGATCTGGACATTAAGATGGAGAAGAGTGAGAGGAACTGAAGTGGGGCTGTTAGAAAGAGAGAGAGAGAAGGATGGGGCCCCCAGGTCTTCAGACGGTGTCCTGCTGTGAGTGTCAAAACAATAAAACAGCTCAAGTCCAGATGGATGCCTGGCCAGAGGGGACGAGGACGGAGAAACACACTCCCTCTACAGGCCATGGAGACGAGGTTGATTTGTGTCTAGTTTGGACAATTTATTAAAATTAATAAATAAATATTTTTTCATAAGTTTATGTATACATGTGTGTGTGTGTGTGTGTACAGTACTATATAAACATATTTTAATTAAACATATGTATGTATGTAAGTATAAAAATGTAATATAAATATATATATGTAATAAATGTTAGTGTTATATATAATGTTTTTATTAGGTTTTTAACTGCTCTGGTGGCAGCAGTGTGCCTTTCTAATGTGAACAGTTTATCATTTGTTTTTAAGGGTGTAAATTATATTCAGTTGGTATAATTTCCTTAGGTGACACATCCTGCTGTGAACCGGTGTCCAATGGGCAAGACATCTGGAGCAGATGGTGTATTGGAGTCCCCCCAACAACTTTCAAGGAAGAAACAGTCCTATCCCAGTGCCAGGGCAAGAGAGGCAGACCCCATCTATGCATGAAAAGAGGTCAGCGGGGTCACTGTGGAGGGAAGTAGGAGGATGTCCCAAGCAGGGGACAATGCCTTTAATGGAGCCCACGGCACTGCAGGTCCACACATTTACACTCACTCACACACAATCCCTAAGCAGCGTCCTACCCACAATAGCACATGGTGACCTGGCTCACACTCTCTCTTTCTCACACACACAGTGTAGGATGACACAGTGTAGGATGACAGTGTAGGTCAGAGAGGGTTAATCAGGATCAGCCCTTGCGCTCTGCACATTGTCTTCTGTGCGTCCCTCTCCCGTGTTGACCTGATAAGACGTAAATAGGAGGGTCAGGTTTCTTAAGTGACAGAGATAGATGTGTGTGAGTGTGACTTATAACACTTATACAGGCATAAACTCTCAAGGTCTGCATGTGAGTGTCGTTTCAGCACATTCCAAAAAACACTTAAATTATATGTTCCTATAGTATCTGATATAACTGAAGCGGGTTACACCTGTTGCGGTAATGTAAGAAAGTATGACCGTTTATGGAATTACGGCTGTTTATGGAATTTCCATGGGCCTGTCCTTTCTTCGGAATAGCTAGTAGGATTCAGTTTACATCGCAGCTTGGTGTTATGCAAGATGCTGTTCCCCCTTCCTCACCATGTATTGCTTAAGCTAGCTGAGCTTAGTGTTAAGCTAGTGGCTAAACTGTTTGCTTGTCCACTGAAAACACAGTGGATTTTTTTTTCCTGTAAAGTCATGTGTTGTGTCATTTAAAGTATATTAAGATATTTATCAGATATTTAAGAATGAATATATGGTAAACAACTTGGACATTGAATTACATATTTAAAATCGGTGACAAAATCTAGAATGAAATGCCCCATGAATGTTGTTCCTTATGCACAATTTTAAAAAAAAATATATTTAGACTAAACCAGTTGATGCACATGTGCAGTCATAAACACTAGTCTCTGGTTTCTATAGACCAATTATGATGATAAAATGTTTTTGTTTTGTTTTGTTTTTTGTGGGGGGAAAACTAATCTTGTGGCAGTCCATGGAATACAAGAATAAAAAAGGTCATTTTGAGTTTATATTTCCAAAATTCTGACTTTTTTCTTACAATTCTGAGATTATATCTTAACTCTGATAAGAAAAATCAACTTGTCATTCTTTTCCTCAGAATCATGATTTTAAATCCTACTCTTCTGGCTTTTTTCTTCCGCTTAGAACTGACAAACTAGCAACTGTTGATTGAGTTAAATCGAGTTATAAAGTCCAAACTAGAAGTTACAAACCTTGTGACAAGAAATTCAGAATTGTAATTGTAAATGTTATGTAAAATGTTAAACTAGTATATCTAAATAGTAGGTTTAAATATTGTTTAAATATTACATATACTGTTTAAATAAGATTTATGCTTTAAAAGTAAACATTTGCATTCAGTTTCAAATGGCGTCTTTGATGATAGTATTCTATAAAAATGATTTGCATCCCGATTCTTACATCGAAAGGCAATATATCCATTGTAGAGCTGTCAAATGATTGGATCGCATCCAAAATAAGTTTCTGTTATAATGTATGATTGTGTTTATTTATTATGTATATATAAATTTAACACGTGCATGTATATATTTATGAAAATTGTTGTTTATATGTGAAATGTATTTATATTAGTGCTCTCAAATGATTAATCACATCAAAAATAGTTTTTTAAATTACATTATATATGTATGTGTACTGCATATAGTAATGTATATGTTTGTATTTATATACACATAATAAATGTAGAGCATATACATACATAAACACTTTATTTTGGATATGATTAGATGCGATCAAACATTTGACAGCACTAAATTATGTATCATATAAGATATAATAAATTAAATTACATTAAATGAGTATGTGTGAGTATTTATAAATACTTATATTATGTAAACAAAAACTTTCATTTTGAAAGCAAATAATCATTTTACAGCACTTATCCAAACGTTTGTTTAAACCACTCCAAACATATATTTTTGCATACCTTAGTAATTTTGTTATCTTAATACATTAGCATTTTCATAATTTATGCCAACAGAAATGCAAAACTCTATTTTTACCATGGCTAAAGACATTCGGTAAATTTAAAATTGACATACATTGATCGGTCAGAATTGTCCAGAACTGTTCCCATTATAATGGCTATTTTACAACAGCTTTGTTTTATAATTAGTGGTAAAGCGTGCAAGTCCAGTTAAGCTGGGACAAAAATTTGCACCAGACAGACTGTAATGGCCTCAATCTGAGTCAATTTCAAAGAGAACAGAAGCTTCTTGAATTGAAGCCAAACAGATCCAAAGCCATGTCAGCAATGCGATGATAAACACACTCCCATCAGCCCTCTAAATGAGGACAGGCCGCCATGAGATTGGATTTAGACGGAATGACTTTGCAGCAAGACTCTAGGAAGCTAACTCGGCGCTGGGATCTGGCTCAGTCTTTATCAGTCCCTCTCTGCCTCTTTCCTAAATCTGATATTAAAAAGGGATTAAGGCGCCGAAACAACACCACCAATATCCAACTGCATCTCTGCATCTCGGGGGGGGGGGGGGGGGGGGGGGGAAAAA
>JAUCMU010000148.1:134092-144118 GCA_032275025.1 Enteromius treurensis
TCACGCAGTGATGAGGTGCACCTGGCTGTAATTATTGCACGCCAATATTCATTGGCCTTTTTTCAAAGACTCGAAGATGAACGGTCTCTCATGCGAGATCCCATATGTAACGTCGAAGTGATTCGACTGAAAGGGTAACCATGGTTACTTTGTGGTTTAACTATATTTAACTATGTTGTTTTGGTTTTATTTGTAGTAAAACCATGGCTAATTTTCATAAGGGATCTTTGCGATCACAGTGCAGCAAATTATGCATGGAAAATGGCCAATTAAGTTAAGTATGCAAACAGATGCTAGAGAGAAGACCAGTTTATAAGCAACAATGACATTGTCAAACATGGCAAACATTCTAACAGCATAAATAATATAAAAAAATACAAACTATTTGGACATAAAAGTATGTGCATTTAATATGCTTGCTAAGGGGTTCTGAGTGTTTTTTTTTTTAAATTTATTTTATGTTTTACCATATGCTACCAAAATGAGTTTTAAAGCATTTTTGTGCCAATAATATGATAGGAACATGTAGAGGAGACAGAAAGCAAAGTGGGAAAGATAGAAGGAGGTGGCGGGATTCGATTCGGGATTCGAACTTGGAAGTAAAGTAAACTAGAAAACAGTAAAACAAACCCCATAGTGTAACATGCCAGGGCATGCCAGTGCTGAGAAATATACATTTCTTTCTTGATTCCACGTTTTATTTTTATATATTTTACGAAAATTGTGATACTTCTATCATAAAACAAGTCTAAAAACTAAACTATCACATAAGGGTTCATTACTAGCATGTTGTTAAGCTATCAATGCTAAAACAATCACTTAAGAGTTTGTTGTTAGCATGTAGCTAAACCAACTATGTGGTACTTCTTACATAAAACAAGCTTAAAAATATAAGTATTGTGTAAGATTTTGTTGTTAGTGTTGCAAGTCTCGGCTCCGGAGACCCGACAAAAGAGAGAAAAAATCACGTCTTGTCTCTGTCAGCTCCTCTGTACGTACTGTATAAGCGGCAGCTACATATAGCATCCATAGACGCGATTTTGATACACATTTTAATAATTATACATTTACACATTTTCTGGGGGCACCACATTAGCATGTTTCTAAGCTAACAATATCATACTGATGGCATAAAATAAGCCTAAAAATACAAATATTTCGTAATAGTTTGTTGTTAGCATGTTGCAATTTTAAAGTAATATGGGATAGAACAAGCAGATTTTAAATCTTGCGCAATTATTTTTAAAGCTAATTTCATTATACTACAAAAATACCGCACCAACTGATAACTTTTAAGAAGAATTAGGTGGAGGATTGTACAGCATTATTACAGCCATAGAGTTAAAAACTTTAGCATTAGCTTACTTGCCAGCCCTAAGTACGCTCAATACTATACAGAAAAAAGAAATTTGATATAGTTCTAAAACTTTACAACTGAAAAGTACAGATGTATTCAAGCATTTTGAAACTCCTATTGTGTCACAGTAGTGATTTTGATGGAAGCAGCAGCTCAAAGCTAATTATCAAATGCTCACCCCCTAAAGTGAAGCTTTCCCTAGAGTGCCACAGATTGCTGGCATTTATTTTGAATGTCACAGAGTGAGCATGTAGGTGGAGAGACACCGTCAGTATGAACACACGTGGGAGGGGACTGCGATTATAGCAGCTCCATTTTGACAATATTAGCTACTTCTTCATCCGCACTCTATTATCACAATTACATATCTTATTTCCTCCAGGACCCGATGGCTCAGAGAACGAGAGCTACTGAATTCCTCTGTGAAGAATTTGAAATGTGTTGTTGGAAAATGTTTAAATGCTATTGTTGGGCCCCTGAGCTTTAGCGATGACTTCCACTCATAGTCAAAAGCAGACCAGCAAGAGGATGCATTTTTAATTCGGTTGTGGGAGTCGTGAATGAACGTCTGACCCCAGATAGCCTGCAGTGCAGACTAGTCATGTTAGCTTTAAGTACAGGGCCGGTCCACCCTTTAATTAAGGTCTCAAAGGGTTTTTTGAACGTGACTGATTGTAGAGGGCTATAGAAGTGCTTGGGGTTGTAAAATGCCCTTAATAGCATCATACATGTTTAAAACAAAGCTGCGAGAGGGTTGAGTGAAAATTAAGTAAAAGGTCGCAACCTTTTTGGTCTTGTCCAAACACAAGGAATGTCCTCATGCTGGGAGATCCCAGATCCAGTTTGCTTTGAAAGGGATTTGAATATTACATGAAACAGCATCTCTGCGACACTCTAGAGAACAAGAAGTTTGGAGAATGGAATAATACACTACCGTTTTAACCTTAAATGTATATTTTCATTCAAGCAAGGATGCAAATAAATTGATTAAATGGCAGTAAAGACATTTACATTGATAAATAAATAAGTATTTATCAAAGGATCTTGAAAATATGATGACTTAAAAATCTGATGAGGAATCATGTGACACTAAAGACTGGAGTGAAACACATATATAATAAGGAATAAATTACATTTTGCAATAATTAGAAAACAGTTACTTTAAATTGTAATAACATTTCACAATATTACCGTGTAATATTGTTTAATCAAATAAATACAGGTTTGTTAAGTTATATATTTGTTTTGTCATTAAATAATATGAAATCTTGCCAACTCAGTCCAGTTTTTTTTATGTTAACCAACGAACATTAATGTTTGAATATTGTTTCTTTACATTATATTGGTTATTTATAATTTATGTGTTTATTATTATAAAATTAGAAAGATCTTATAATAATCTTTCTAAATTCCAGAAATCATTAAATTAATCATATATTTTATTATATTATATTTTAATACATTAAAAATATAACTGCTTTTGTTATTTTAGGAAGGGTGTCCTTTGGATCATCTTATTTAATATCTAAGTATTTAGATGTTTGGGTTTTAATAAAAAAACAAAAAATTGTATTACTTAAAATAAAATAAACATTAACTGAAATTAAGTATTTACAATTGTTGTATTTATTTGTTAGGCATAATTTCTCTATTTTATTTAGGTGAATGTATATTAACAAAAAGTTCAAACTGAAAGTGAAATACTAGTCATATTTTCAAAAACAAATATTAATGGCAAAAACACAACAAAATGATTAAAACATCACATGAAATTAAAATGGAAAAACCTATTCAAAAAATTAATAAAAATATATCTCAGTGATGGAAAAATAACACTGGCCCACATTTCCACACAGACTAGGCACTACTCGCTGCTTCCTCTGACAACATCAAGGGCACAATAACCTCACTGATGTACTAAAGCTCAACTATACAAGCCTTTTCAGCTCCATTCATCCCCCACAATGCCTTGCTTCATCGTCAGGTGTGTGACTAGCACGCATCGAGGTTGAAGGCCACGTTTCCAATTTCTCTTTTTTTAGACACATAGAGCTTGCTGGCTTTCTTGTGCTCTCCACTTTCAAGTTTCCTGTGAACTTCACATCAAATGGCTGAAGCCCTGTGCACTGGCTTTGAAGTGCTGGGGAGAGCTGAGCTCTACCAACCCCTTGTGCTGGCGCTGGTAAAAAGCTGCCATGCTAAAAAAGTCAAAGACTGTAGGGAACGGACAGTGAACTCCAGCCTTTCCTCCCTCCCTCTGCACCGAACGGAGGCTTTGAAACATATTCCACTCTTGATAATGATGTTTCAGCACTGCTGTCAGCCATGACTGAAGCTTTGAGCATGTGTCAGGATAAGGACCTTTCAAGTTTTCGTTTAGCCAGAATCACTCATAACCTATAGAAGAGGCAGTGTGAATGAATACTTATAACAGGGTATTCGAATATAAAAGCTTGGTCACACTAGAATTTGAGCATCAATCACTACGAAAGACAACGTATGGCATAACACTTTGTATTCAAATAATAATTTCAAGATATTAGGAATAATAATAAATCCAAATGTAAAATATATAGTCTACTACAGTTGCCTTAACGTTACAATTTCTGTAAAATTTTGTGTTTTTCGTATTCAGCTAGATAGAGTTAATTTAGTATTTAGTTATAATTGTTGTTAATATACTGAATTAATGCAAAACATTTTATTATGAAGAATTTTATTAAATTTTTTAAATTTTAACATGATGATTATCATTTAAGGGATTGTTCACATCATTTAATCACCCTCACATTGTTTCTGACCTGTCTGGGTTTCTTTCTTCTGTTGAACACAAAAGACGATTTTGTAAAGAATGTCAGTACCCAGTGAGTTGCTGGTAGCTTTTGACTTCACTCTTCAAAATATCTTGTTTTGTGTTCAACAGAAGAAAGAACAGGTTTGGAACAACATGAGGATAAAATTACAATATTTAAATTTTTGTGTGAACTGTGCCTGATGATGACTATGCTAAGAGGTAACACTATGCTGTATCAATTCGCAGGTCAGAGTTCACCACACCTGAAGCAACGAAACTTTTTTTGCATGAGCTTGCGTTTCCAATCTCTGGTGTTTGCATGCATATGAATGGAATTTAATGGAACAAAAAGTGCAAAGACCACTCCTTTCACCTGGGTGTGACAAAAAGTTACACTACCAATCGAACCAAATGCGACATGTTTGAGCGTTATAAAGCCTAATGAAGTTGATTAACCATGAAAAGTCCTCAAATGTGCTTAGTGAGGGAAGAGGACAGACTAATTTGAATTTGTAACTCATAGTGTTGTTGCTTTATTTTTGTAGCTTAGCAATGCTTTCAATGTCTGCTACTATGGCTGAATCCAAAATCACAGGCCTTTTTCCCTGAGTAGTAGGTGAAAACAGTACATGAAAAGAGCAGTACTGACAGAATTCAAACAAAAAGGTCAAAACATTTCTCAATTACTTACACCTAGATTCTGAGAAACACATTCAATTGACACTTTACTATCCAACGAGGTTATGGAAGAGGATTTGTGAATGGCCGTGAGACACAGTAACTGACATGACAATAAACAATATTTAATTATTCAAAACAAGCTTTTAATGGTTTTGAAGTAATTACCTATATAAAAGCAAGTATCTTGCAATGCTCTTACGTAAATTAACCATGGTTTTATTATAGTGAAATTGTAGTAACCGTATTGTTTTTTGGGTGAATTGACTACCATAACCACAGTTTTACTACAAACCACATGGTTAAACAATGCTTAATGTTGCAAAACCCACATGGTTACCATAGTTTATCTAAAATAGCCATGTTTTTTTGGTTTTATTTGTAGTAAAACCATGGTACATATTTGTAATATTGTGATTGTATGGTTCACTTACTTTTACAATGTATGCTAGTACTCTGAAAGTATGTAGATTAACTTTGGAACCTTAATTGGTATTGTAGGTTACATTTTTTTAGTTTAGGAGAAAGTAAACTGTGAATGTTTTCTCGGTGTTCATTTTTATACTACAGACAAATCGTGTTTACTAAGGCACGCAGGCTGGTGACGTCATAGTTTGGGGGGCACGCTGTAGACGTGACAGGCGAGCTCGCAGCGGGCGCTAGGACCCGGCAAAGCCGGAGTGTTTTATCTCCCCATCCATTACATTCCCCTCATTTATTCAGTAGATCCAGAGAGCGCAGCACAGCACAATAACTCACATACACTTCCAATTCCGACCATATTCACAGCAAGGGAACAAAATGATGAGGACTGAGAGGCAACGAGGAGATGTGAAGGCCGAAGACTTGTTTCTGGAGTCCGAAACATCTTTTGATCAGCAAGATTTTGAGATGTCTACTTGTCCTTTCAATGACGTCTTCAACTCCAGAGACTCTTCCATGATAAACACTTTCCTGAAAAATGTACATGTTTTATTGGAGGCTGCGCGTTATATTGACAGCGCCGAGAGGAAGGATGGAAGTAAGTGAAATTATAGTGCACTTAGGAGTGATTTCGACTTATTTGCGTAATGCAGACAAACTGTTTCATTGTTAATAGACTCAGACAACAAAGGATCGAGTTCAACGAACAATCAGCCAAGTAGACGAGGAACATGTGCAATGTGCACCGATATGCGATGCACAGCCACGATGCTTTTAAAGGATCAAGTTTCCAAATTGTAAAAGGAGACCCTTTATATTTTAGCATTTTTATTATACTCATAATGCAGAAACCTAAATTGTTTTAGGGCTATTTTCCCTGCAAAAAGTCATATACGCCAAATTTCACATATCCATATTTTATTGCACGTGTCTCAAAAACAGGTGAATAATTCCCTCTGCAGCGCACTTAATGTCCCAAATCGCAGGCTGGCTGTCCCAAGCTGGCATGCACATCATATGGGGCAGGCAATTCTGGCATTGTTCGGCAGAGAGACATGCCAGGCTGTTCGCCACCTCTTTCTCTCTATGAACATATACAAGTATATAAATAAATAAATAAACAACATTTGCTGGCACAATACACACGCTGACGTCACCTCTTACTGTGGTAGACTGTAATTTGCACCTAACTCTATTACGCACCTCGTATAAGAGTATATGTATGATGATTTTAAACATTTAACGTTTAAATAAAGGCATTTGATAACATGAAGTTGTTTTGTTTGAGCATTATATTGTGCTTTGTTCAGATAAGTTAAAAGATAAAATGTTTTTTTATTTTTATTTATGATAATGCTTAAGATTGAACGCGTCTTTTATGCAACTATTATAAAGACAGTTTAATATGAAGGACTTTACAAACAATAGATTTTGATCACGTTTTCAACATTCGCTCTTATTCGATTTATTTCATTATTATTTATTGCGACTTAAAGCAAACCCGAGTTTCAGATAAATCTGAAATTTTTATATGCAGACTGCATATTTCTGCTTCGAAAGAGTTCTCCAATTTGACTTCCTGTTTCCTAGGGGGTGTGTTCACATGACATCCACATGGCGCACTTTGCGCTTATGTGATTGGCCAGAGCGTGTTGCGTTGGCGGACGCTTACTAGGGACTCTGACCAATCATGGCACTTCGGTGCTGTGATGTCATATGTTGCTGGGCCTGGCTTAAATGGCACTAGAATTGAGGGATTGTGGGAGTTGAAGTACGCAGAATCAAAAATCAAAAATGGAAAAATCATTAAATGTAACACATGCAACGCAGATTACATGGCTTGTTGCATGGCAGTTTTTCAAATTAAATTATAAATAAATGGATCAATAAAATAAAAATTTGTGTTGGAATTTACATTAGTAGGAAACCCATTTTTTAGGTACATCATCTCTCTGTACAGTGGTTGTTATTAATAAAAAAATGCAACAGTAAGCTGTATATCAATGAATATAAAATGAATAATTGTATTTTTCTTTGTATGTTTTAATCTAATTGGCTATAAATTGCTAGATATTCTTAGGGGAGACTTTGTCTAATTTATGTATATATGTATTTAATATTAAATAAGCGCTAGTAAACTAACACTTAACCGATTTAACTATTCAAACAAGGTTAGTATTTTAATAACTAATAGCATAACAATGAATTACCGTGACCTGTTCAAGTTAAAGGGCCGGTTGGGAATAGGACTACATTTCCCATAATCCCCCGTGTGGAGGTCTCTATCCTCTCAGCTGTTAAAACAGTAGGTAAACAAACTAGGGGAGGAGAAAACAGCGCAAGCACCAGGGACTTCGCAGGCTGGGCTCTCGGGGACTCTTTTGTACCTGTTTCTATTCATTTTTTACACTTTGTATTCCACTGTTTTCCTAAAGCACTTTTACTACTTTGATATTCAGGCGTCGGATGTTTTATTTGTGTTTCATTTCCTGTAACTAGCTTGGTAACAGTGTAAGGAAATACCTCGAGTCGACGGTTCAGCAAATAGAAACAAAAACACAAAACAGGTGAATCGTCGGAGGATATTCAATGCTACGTTTTGCGACGCGATAGCAGTCATCGTGATCACAAAAACGACACACATCTAGATCTATTCAAACGATGACTGCGGTGCTAAATATCCAGAGGTTACTGGAAGCAGCCGAATACATAGAAAGGAGAGAAAGAGGTACATGGTATTGAAATTTATAGCATGCAAACTGTCCTGTCACAGAGGTTAACCTGTGAATCGACTGTATTGTATTGAGGTATTTAACGTTAAAGGGACTTGGCTCGTCTCTGGTTAGATGACACGTTTCTGCGGTGTCTTTTTCAGAGAGTGAACACGGATATGCCTCGACCTTTCCGTCTATTCAGCACTCCAGCTACCAGAGACAAAGGAAATTCCGAAATAAAAAGTGCAGCAACAACCACAACAGGTAAGCACATGATCTGACTCTTTACTTCCACGAGAGGGAAAAAAAAGCTGCTGGAGAAAAGCCAGAGAGAGACGTGTGCATAGATCCCACTGCTTTGACATCTGTCACGACAGTCACTGCTTATAATACTAGCTTGAATCATTGCTGCTGTAATTTATAGATCGTTTTCTTTAGTTTATGGCTTGTTTTTAATATGTTAAATAAAACAAATAACTTATAACTGTCATATTTATTTATATATATATATATATATATATATATATATATATATATATATATACATATAGCAAAGTATATTCGTTATAAATATTTATATTTATGAAATAGACATTTGTGTGTCTAAAAGGTGGTGCATAATTATTTTTGTTGTTGCCTGATTTGTTTTGGGGGAGGGGAGCTCTCATCAGCTGATTGTCAAACGGGACTGCTGCAGCGTCGAGGTTAGGGACCGTGCGAAAACTCACGTCCTGTTTTCGCCTCTGGTCGCCATTGGGTTTCGTTTTGTTTGAACCGGAAGTCTGCAGTGTCGACATCTTCGGCTTATTTTGACGCGTAATATCTGCTAAAGAGTCAGTGGGGAAAACAACTTTGCATTATAGGTTCTTATGAGAAGAGAACTTAAATTTATCCCCGGACCCTTAAACGCACGGCTCTTATTTACAGCAACTGTTGTTTTCAGGCTGCCAAGGTGAACAGCCTGAATCGTCTTTATTAAATTAATTTTCCACTTTATTCTTTTTTTCTAAAACGTGCTTTGAAAAATGTTCATGGGTCTTTTTCCGCTAAATGTCGATTTTGTAAAATAATTTAAACAAAAACACAATAACAGGCGTTTTAATCCATCTATTTAAAGGCACTTTGTTAATCCACGAAACTGATGTGCACGCAGCTATGATGCCAATAAATATGATGTTTGTTGACAGGTAGGCTGCTCAGTAGGTTTTGTTATAGCCAGTATTGGCAACTGGGTAGACGGTAAATTTACCATGGGTTTACTACAAAAAAAACATGGTGATTATAGTTAAACCACGGTAGCCACAAATTAACTATGGTTTTGCTGCACTAATCAGTTTAACCATGTTAATTTTTAGTAAAACTGTGGCTATAGTTTTTGATTTGACAAAAAAAAAAATCTGTTTAGTTACAGGTTTTGAGTTGACCAAAATGGCACAGGTTATTTTTTCTCTCTTCTCTCAGACACAGTGTGCATGAGGATGTTTATTGTTATCGGTTCCGTCTGTTTTGTTTTACTGCATTTCTAAGTAACAGACCTCTTGATGACTGATCTCAGGTCCGTGCTACTGTACACAGCGAGTACTGATGAAGGGAATGTAAAGGAAATATTATATGATCATCTGGCATGCCTGTGTGTGTCTCCATAGAAGAGGTCATTCAGGCTGCTTTTCACGTTTAAAAAAAATGTGGGGCATCCTCCTTTTTTCTACTTTTTATGACTTTGGCAACCCACATTAAAACCTTTAAGCACATTAAAACGTAAGATTGTGGCACTTCTAAGAAAAACATCCACAGAAAATGAAAATGTACTTGTAATTTCCTACCAAGGAATTGTCAGTAATGTTTACGAACACTTCAAATCAACAGTGTGTGCTATTTTTAAAGTCTTTTCCTAGAGTGTATGTCTCATGACACTACACATCCTATCACACAAAAATAAAAGCTGTGAAAACACAGCCATACTGTTCTGTTTTTGCTCCCTTGCTCTGGGGGGGGGGGGGGGGGGGGGGGGGGGGGGGGGGGGGGGGGGGGGGGGGGGGGGGGGGGGGGGGGGGGGGGGG
>JAUCMU010000148.1:144572-162760 GCA_032275025.1 Enteromius treurensis
CTTTGAGCTTGCAAGCATCCTCCCGTGCAGAAGCGACAATACCATAAGGTCAGCTACAGGATGCCTGAAAACACAATCTTGGTATTAATAGTTGCCAATAAAGGGAGGTGGTCACATGACCCATGGAAAAGTAGGCCCTCGCTGCAGCCAAGTCTTGCTGGCCCTGCACGGGATTGCCGTGCACCGGTTTGACTGGCCATTTAGAGCTTTGAAAAAGCTTTCAGCATGTTGCCACACAAAGAGCCTCTTAGGGGGACGGCTGATTCACTTTACATTACTAACATAACACTGACTCGTGCTCTCAGAGAGGGCGAGACAGAGAGCGTCCACTGGCACTCACTCATTGTACAGAGAGGAGAGCTCTCTCACGTGCTCGCATAGGCTGGTCATTGTGATTGCTTTCTCTGCTCTGCACACTTCATTTCTCTCTCTGTCTTTACGGTGCAAACAAAGAGTTGCAGTGACATGTGGGTCATTTAGAGGGGCCTTTATAATTTTCTTCTGGAGCCACTGGATTGGTTGTGGCTGGTTCAACCCCCCAATAAAGATTAATTAGTAAATCCACTAGAACCTTTAATGACGCTCTTTATGTGCAGCCAGGCTTTTTTTAACGCATACATGTTCTCTGATCTTATGATGAGAGCTGACGTTTTATTCTGGAGATAAGTGCTCAAGAAATGAGCTTATGCTTATGATGGGGGTTATGATAAAAACCTTCCACTTAATTCTCCATAGACTCACAAGCATGTTGATGTTTGCTCATTCATCGCTTCCGTTTTGTTTTACAGGTCCACACACAATGAGTTGGAGAAAAATCGGTAAGTATGATTCTTACGTTATTATTTTTAATATTGAGAACACATGCAAAGAAAAAAATCACAAGCTAATACATTTTAAACTCACCTCATGGGCACCACAACTTGAACATGTGATTTGATTGTCATGCTTAAAATAGGTACTACGATTTTAAGGAAAAAAATGCAAGGAGATGATATTTGGGCACCAATATGAGACCAGTGCATTAGCTCTTTGTGGTTTGGTTGCTATATTTCCTGCTTTGCTTTTTTGTAGGGCATTGGCATGCAAGTGTTTGTAAGTGGGGGAATAGTGTATATTCGTTAATGTAGAAAATGTAATGTGGTTAATGTAGTAAACAACATTGTAAAGATCCTTACTAATGAGACAAATTATGAGTGGTCTCATAAAAAAATTTAATAAAATAAATTCATAAAGTGTCCTGAGGAATAACTTTAGTGCTTTGAAAAATGATTTCCCCCCTTCACCTCAAGTATTAAAGCTAAATTTCAAAATTCATTAAATATGAAAAATTTAAACAGCATTACTTAGGGTGAACAAGAAGTTTAAAACATTGTTGAATTGTCCTACAGTTGTCCTCAGCTTGTCCCTGCAGCAACAGGTACCTAAAAGTGAAAGTAAGAGGTGACCCAATTCTGCTAATCTAAGGGCATTCCCTCTCCTCATGGCTCACCCGCCCCTCGGTCTTGCACACCTACTGCAGCCTCAGTTTCAGATTACTGCCCAGAGTCCAGGGACATGACAGAAACCAGAGACGCACTCATATGTCCGTTCTTTCACAATGTCATTTGCATAATAGGAAATTCACAGAAGGAAACCGGTTATTACTGTAGGTGTACATTAGGAGAATACAAGTGTGATTTCTTTGAAATGTCCTAACTATATGGGTGGTGTTTTTCTTTGAAATCAGCACCCATGTACGGAGTAAGCATAATGCGTGAGTGTTTACAGATGATGGACTGTATGTTCTGGTCTCATGAGTGCTTATCTGATAGGCATTAGACAACGACAGTGCGGGGCCTGCTGTTTAGGCTCTGTGCACGCGAATACTGGAGGCTCCACTTCATAGACCGAAAATAACTTGCGTCTAGACTAACAGGAACTCCTTTGTGACCCTCTATATGAAGACCTGGGTCTCCATTAACTATTCTTAAAGGGGTCATCCGGTGCCACATGAACTTTTACAAGCTGTTTGGACTGAAGTGTGTGTACACAACCACTCTACAATGATAAAAATCCACAAGTAGTTTTCATTTAATTTAATAAAAATAAGTTGCCCCTTCTGAAATCAAGCCATTCTCAAATGTTGTAAATTATGTATCTTTGAGAAATTTTAAAACAAACTTTATTACAAACTTCTCATTAAGACCCTAAAGAATAATATTAGCTTGTGGAAAATGGGCTTTGGTATGACTTCTTTAAGCACAGCTTAGCCATGGACTGTCACGTTCATTTGCTTGCCAGTCATTTGTGACATGGGTGAGAACAGAAACTTGGACAAAGACTTTGCTGCAGAATCATTGGTGGACCAAAGCACACAGTTTTACTTGAGTAGTTTTAAATGCACCATATGTATGTGTGCATGCAAGTAGTCTCATCTCCTCCCAGACCAGCTGGGTTTCTCAGATAATGTCTAAGCATGTGAAGGGTTGTCAGTGCGCCGGCGTGGGGTGGTATGGGTTTGGTACAGATAAAGAGGACAGGGTTTGTCGGACAGCCTTTAGTGTCAGCACAAACAAATATTACACAACACATTATGACGAAGGTACAGTCAGCAGCCACACCCATATTACCCCTGACTTACTACAAAATACTTCAAAATAGTGAAATTCCTTCCAACTGAAATCCCAAGGGGGCAGTTTCTTTCTTGCCAATGCCTTACTGCAGTCCCAGGTGGCAAGCAGTGACCATTTTTGCATCTCGCATCACATGCTGTTTCTGTTATGTGAAGATGTAAGATAGCTCAGTGTTTTTGCAAGCGAGAAAGGAAAAGGAAGGAGATGAAAGCCTTGTGACCGCATTCCGCCCTCTCGCAAACTACCGCACGTATACAGATAACACACGTATGTTCATGTGAGCATGCCACCGTTTGATCTTGTGATGCCTTTGAACGTATGTGGTGAGCCTCAACTTCCTGAACTTGGGTTTTAGTTGCACAGTTCGGATGTCAGCTAAGGAAGATGTCTAATAGAACTGAAATCACTGATTTCATTTCCAATTATGGGTATATGGTTGTTAATTATTGGGTAAATAAAAGCAAGGTTGTTTGATTGTGTGTTAAGCATGCTGTCATGGATGCGTGGGCCATGGTGTGTTTGACAGTCAGAATGCAAAGGCTCAGGAATAAAGCTGCCAAGCTGGCTTACTGAAAATAGACCAGCAGCCCTAAGAAAAGATCTTTTCAGAACGTACAGGCACTCTGGCCGATTGGCTACAACACACTTCCTCCCACAAAGAGAATCATTAGGAATAAAGTGCATTTAGAATATACAACGTCATCCATAGCCAAAGTGTCAAAAACTCTCTGCCGGTGACCTTACAAGTTCTCCTCCCTGTTGTCTATAGCAGAACATTCCAATTCCCCTGGGAATTCCGGAACCCCCTGGAAGGGAAGCTGAGAATTGGCTGTTCTCTCTGACCTGAAGCCTTGTAAGCTTTTCTTGGCTAGCAAAAGCAGCTTAGGAAGCTTGATCTTTGGTCAAATAGGCAATGCCGACTTGCACACGTGCCAGGGCATGTTCACAGTGAACGCATAGATGCACACTCATGCTACGGAAGGTTGACAAAGCTCTGGGTGTTTTGGGTGAGTCACGAAGGACACACACCCCTGTGGCAGTCTTTGGGTTATGTCGGAAGAGTGTAGCAGGGGACATTTGAGATTCAGAGGCTACTAGTGCTCTACCTTGCCCCACATTTACTGTGTTCTGTAACAGAACACAGCGTTCCATTGCACATCTTGCCTCAAATGCAGCATGCATGGTTACTAGTGGGTAAGGTTATAGAAACAACACACAAACAGGTCTTGATAAACCTTGTTATACATCCACACCCAACAGTTTTAAACTCCTTCTTACTAGTACAACCAAATTCTTGAATTACAGGCTGAAATCTAGGAAGCAAGTAACATTCCTGAATGACACAGTCAGTTAAATGTTACCAGCAACACCCTTAAAACCTGTTAATGAAATTTGTATGATTTTTTTGTTTCTACTTTGAGTTGAAATAGGCCTGGTAAGGATGAAACCAAATGTTTAAAATGGATTCGAGGACCAGATCTAATTTCTTAACAATTTTCCACTGTTAAAAAAAAGGTCCCTGGCAAACTTCAGACTTAAGCAGGGGAACCTTCCATGCAATGCAGTATTTTAAACCATGACGTCTTAGTGTTTTACTGATAGTAGCCTTGGAAACGATGGTCCCAGCTCTCTTCACGGCACTGACCAGCTCCTCCTGTGTAGTTCTGGGCTGATTCTTCACCATTCTTAGCATCATTGATACCCCACGAGGAGAGTCCTTTTTTCACCAAGATGCTTGGCAGTTGCCCCGTAGCCTTTTCCAGCTTTGTGAAGGTCTACAATTTTGTCTCTTGTGTCTTTTGACAGCTCTTTGGTTTTGCCCATGTTGCTACTTAGACTTTGGCTGATTGTGGGGTGCACAGGTGCTACTAATTTAGAATCATGAGCACAGTGTGGCTGAAGTATTTAAAAGCTAAATAACAAGTTTTTGAGGGTCAGAAATCTGGCTGATAAGCAAGTGATCAAATACTTCTTTGACACAGTAATTCCCAAATAAATTGTTAAAAAATCGTACAATATGATGTCTGGATTTTTCTCTTTAGATTCTGTCTCTCGCAGTGGAAATGCACATATGCTGAAAATTGTAGACCCCTCCATGATTTCTAAGAAAGAGAACTTGCAAAATTACAGGGTGATCAAATACTAATTGACCTCACTGTAAATATTGGACAAATACTGATCGAAATATTGAAGTGACATGCTCTCCTCAATGTTTGTGGTTACAGCCTACCACAATTGCTATATATTGAGTTATGCTTGGCCTAGGGAATCATCATGGCAGGCGCAACAAAGCTATACTATCAGCCATCCAATCAGTTCATCTCCTGAAGGTCATCCAATCATAACCAACCACATTGATCTGCAGCCATGGTTCTTTCCTTTGTGTGTCATGGCCTTTGATCTGATTACGGGAAGAGTGCTATGGCTGTTTGCCCTTCCACCACGGCTGTGTGTGTATTTTTTGTGTTCGGATTAGGCATCCTTCCGGGGAAGTAAAATGGATTTAGTGGATTTTCTGAGAGAGTGGTGTGATCAAACATCTGGTGATGTTTCTGTTTTCTGATTTTGTCCCGTTTGTTTTTGGGATCACCTCACGTTTATTAGATTATCCAAAGTGTCCACAACCTTCTGGCCAATTGAAATGTAATAGAGAGTTGTTCAATAGAGAATCTGTGTTTTCCATGCTCACAGCCATCTGCAGGAGCTTTAGGGATGGGGGCAGCAATCACATGACCACACACACATATACTCTGTGGGCATGTGAGTGGGGTCTGCTGGTCTGGGCTGTACGGAGCAGATTACAGCTCAGCACGTGTGAACTAATCCATGTGTTACTGATGGGCCAGAGCAGGCCTTGCTCCACCACAGCTGTTACTGTCTGAGTTTGTACGTGCTCCTTTATTTCCCTGTGGATTGTAGCCATCGCTTTGCCTGTAGTGTGTGTTATCGTATGTGTGTTTAATCAGGGATGCAGCAAAGGTATATCCTCTGTCTGATTTAGATCTCGTTCTATCTAGGGATGGGTCTCAATGTATGAGTAGTTGCACAACAGCTGACTAGATGAATGGAAGTGAGACTAGTACATCCACATTTTTTTCTGATTATTTTTAGTTCTACTTGTTGTATTACCTCTCGCACAAAATTTTTTTTTTTTGGAGCATCCCACCATGAAAATTGCATTTTAGATGTGGATGAAGTTATAGAGTCCAACTTCTTCAAACCCTTGCAGCCTATTACATTATTTTATGCTCCGTTGACGTTGAATGAAGCTAGTCAGTCGACTAACTATATGCAGGCAACTCAGTCACTATTCAAAATATGTATTTCTAGACATCCACCTTCTTTGTGTGTTGTACAGTAAGCTGTCATTGGTTCACCCCATGCATGGCTCAAAGGCTTCTTTGTTTCCAAGCATGTTTACATATAGAGCCGTCATAATGTCTGTCTCTACTCTCTTTCCACTGGTATCTGTCTCTTCCTCCTACCGCCTTATTTATCTCCCTTTCATTCTCTCTATCCTGACTACCCCCAACTTTTAACTTTACATCTGCAACCATCTCTCCCTCCCTCGTTCTCTGCCCACATTTGAAGGTTGCTTTTGTTCTCCGCATAAGTGTACATTGCCTTTAGGTTGGTACATCTCTCTAATGTCAATCTCACGTTGCTTTTAGTCCAGTTTTTGGACAGATTACATGAGAATGGAGGACTTGCACCAATAATGGCCTCCCATCTGTGTGTGTTTACGTGGTGGGGGAGGATACCGCTCACATTTAATCTGAGAGCTGTTCGAGAGCTTGGGACTGCTACTGATATGATGGAAACATGTCTGCATGCTCACCCATTGTGACATCATAAAGCGTGTTTGGCCAAACCTTTTTAATAAAAGATGGCTGGTAACCCAGATCAAGCTGTCAGTCCTGCTGTATTGATCAGATTCGAACTAGGGCTTGAGAACCCAAAGCCTGTTCTCACTTTGTAATTTGTGCAGTGGTGTGCAATAGCCCAGCCATGTGACAATGCTTCAAAGGCATCATGTGAGGCAATGGAGAAAAATATACTACAGCGTAAGCCGTAGGAAAGAACCCTGACTTTTTTAGTGTGCATGCACTGCTGTACGGTGACTCTATGCCATCATTATGGCTTGGGGTTTCATCTATATTACATGAACATGATGCTATAAATAGATGGTTGGTTTGCGAGAGAGGATGCAGTTTGTGTTCTCACTTAAAATTTTGATTTAGGTTTTTCCTGAATCTTAGCATTTTTCTTTATGTACATTTCGGTCAGCGGAGAGCTGTGCAGATTTTTGTTTGCTGCATCGACAGAGGTGCTGTGTGGGAAAATGTGAGATTTCCTGCTGTTGAAGCCAGCTATGATTATACATGTGTGTGTATATATGGATGGTTGGCAAATAGCCAGGCCAGTATGTAATCTGCATACTTTTTTTCATGGTCGTTTGGGGAAAAAATTAATTGAATATTTTATTCTTAAATAATTTTAGAGTGTATTCGAAGGGTGTCGACCCCCCTCTTGACGTTGACATTACTTATTACCATGCCATTCCCATAGCATTATGCCAACTCCATTCATTATTTACCAGTAAACCAAGCAGAATCTAGAGCAAGCATGTGTTTTCAAGCTGTAATAAAACCCCCACCACACCAGTGGATAGAAAGGATGGATCTATTAATCTAAAGATGTATAAGTATTGCAATGCAAGTGCACATGAATGCACCTTATATATTGCTTTTGTTTGATAATTAAATGCAATCCAACATTTAACGATCGTGACAGTTCTGACTACGAGCATGTTTATTTTTATGAGTCATTTAAAGGAAATGTGAAGATGTTTTGACATATTAAAATTCTTGCACTGGGTGTAAGAGAGAGCAGGTCTGAACACGCTCAAACGTAAGAGGCACGTTTGATTTGAGTTATTATTAAACCGAGTTGTAGCGGTGTCTATATGACTAATGCAGAGGAGTATAAAACTTGGCACCTTCTACCAGTGCCAGATCTTGACCAGAAAAATAGACTCAGCTCGGAGCTTTGAAGCACAGATTCTGCACACCCACGATTATCAAGGGCCGTTCATTTACTCTGCTCCAAGACCAAATGAACTGCCTACAGAGGCAGCATTTTGCAGCAATATAGCTAACTTGTTTTAGTCACATTTGCCTTTTGCGGAGAAGGCAATACCAGTATGCAGTGCAACAAAAAAAGTATCAATAAAAAAGGTAATTTTATGTTTCTGTGTGCAGTATTGCACTGTTAGCTTAACGACATGCTAATATCATTGGACTGCATTGGAGTCTATTGTAAGTTGAGTTTCCATTGCAGAGCGCTGTTTTTATTTATCTGTAAATGTAGTGTTGTCAAACGATTAATTGCAATTAATGGCATTCAAATAAGTTTTGGTTTACGTACTATATATGTGTATACTGTCTATGAGAATACAAACATACAGTGTATAATTGGAAAATATTGGATTCATTTCTAGATTTATATTATATTTTATATAAATATATTTAATATGCAAACAGCATATTTTCTTTTTCTATTTTTCTCATATATACATGCATGTGTTTGTATTTACACATAGCCTACATACACGGCACACTTACATATATTGTGTAAACAAAAACATTTATTTTGAATGTGATTTAATAGTTTGACAGCACTAAAATTAATAAAATAAAAATAAAGGTTATTTATTCGCAGTGATGCCAGAACAACTGTTTTCAGCTTCACAATGAACTTGTTCATTGAATAATTCCTAAAAGAACCATTTTTTCTTAACGTGAAGAACATTTGAAAAATCTAAAGAGCCTTGAAGAGGTTCTTCCTGGATGCCATAGAAGGCAGCTGCCTATGTAGGAATAAAACTGCTTAATTTATGATTTCGTGAGAAAGCCAACATGATAAAGTTTATCTGTTACATAACTTTACTGCGAATGCATTGTCGTGCACACTGCAAGTTATTCATAGTAACTGAAACACACCTACCTTTACCTAGACCACATTGCGTCTAGCTTTTGTATGTGTGTTTTTGTGTAGGTTTCTGTTTTGATTTCTCGCATTATGCAACAATCTCTTTAGGTACCACAGAAACTGGTGTTTAATGTGTGAAGTAATAATTAGGTCTTTGAAAGATGTTGTTTTTCACTTAGCCTGTGAGACGACAGACTTAGTGATTGTTGTTTGGCATAGTCTCTGTCTGCTGACTGAACCAAAGTCATTTATCACGCCACACACAGACGAAAGCAAACACGCACACATATATACGGCCTTCCCGAAAGCGCTTGAGTGTGTGACGTGATGCTGTTATGTCTGGAGACAGATGATATGTAGATGGCGTGAGAAGTACTTAAAAGACATTTGGGTAACATCTGGTTGCCTTGGTGAAGGGGTTGTTGGGGCGAAATGGGTGTAGATGAATTAGAGGCCTGGTGTATGCATTAATAGGACCTACAATTAAGTCTAAAATACCAGTCGGCTCCCTTCAACAATTAATGCACCGGGCTGATCAATCAATGTCCACACACGCCGAGGCAGACACTGGAGCGCCTGCGACGTGTGTGTGTGAGATGGCTGTCCTGATAACAGTGCCCTCTTGGTGGTGCTCAGACTGAGTGATAAGGCTTGTGATAAATCTACTGCCATTGTCACAGGCCAGACAGACTGCGTGTGTGTGTGTGTGTGTGTGTGAGAAAGAGAGAGAAAGAAAGAGAGCAGCCATCTTCATTGCCGATAAGGTGGAATGCAAACGGAATTAGAGTTGAAAGGCCTCAATAACACAATTAGAGACTTGCATGCTGATAGCGATCTCCTGTACACAAGCACGCTCGTGCTCACATGTGCTCGTAAAACATAGACAGAGAGTCTGCTTTTGTTTTAAAGTAGTGTTTAACGACAATGTTATGCATCATTAATATACTATTAATGTTGTTGTTGTTAGTTTTGTTATTAATGTGACTGTTCTTTTTAAGTGTTTTTTTGTACTTTTTTAAAGTAAAGATATATATCGTTCTATAATTTCTTTTTTTCATTCTATTATTCAATCATTTTATTTTATTATTCTACATCTATATATATATCATTCTCTTGTTCTGTCTGTTGATTTGTTCTATCTATAGTTTTATATATTTTATCTACCATTCTTTGGTTCCATCGGTTGTTCTTTATATATTTATCTACTGTTCCATTATTCTTAATTTAGTTTTTTATTTTATTTCAAGTATAAAAAATGTTTATTTTTAGTTTTAGACACTTATTACATGATGGACACACAAATCACTTTTGCATCAGATAGGAAACTATCTCAACCTCAACTTCTGAGTTTCTAGAATGCAGTCATCAAGTAGTCAGTGGCATGTGTGTGCGTGCCTTGTGTTTAAGCAAGCGAATGAGGTGTTGTCTCGTAAGCGGTTGGTCAGATCACACAGGTAAAGTGGGTTCATTGCATTTTTTTCAGGGCGTGTGCATGCGTTAGTGTGTACAAGACTGACGTTTCTGTTTGTCGTGTTTCAGGCGAGCCCATCTTCGCTTGTGTCTGGAGCGATTGAAGACTCTTATCCCACTGGGACCAGACTGCAGCCGCCACACCACTCTGGGACTGCTCAACAAGGCCAAAACACACATAAAGGTAAACACACTTCAGATGAGCTCCTAATTGGGCTAGTGACGTTGGAGCAGTGGCCTGCCTAGTGGTTTGCGGACATGCTCTGACACATTTAACCATGGTGCTCATGTGCTTGAGTTTGAATCATCTATTTTTCTCAAATTAGTTTTACTTCTAATAAAAAAAAAAAAAATCTGTTTCAATTTTAGTGCATCAGCTTGCACTCATTATATATATATATATATATATATATATATATATATATATACACACACACACATATTTTTTATATATATATATATATATATATATGTGTGTGTGTGTGTGTGTGTGTGTGTGTGTGTGTGTGTGTTAAACAAAATATTCACATCCCCACATTAAAACAGCCACAAAGCCCTCACAAAAACCCCACAGCTTCCTGTAAGCAAAGCCACGTCGCTTAATGTGACACTACAAACAGATATTTTGTATTGTTGAAAATATGTATCTGATAATAACCATGTTTTTTCAGTTTGGCTTTCATTCTGATGTCCTACTGGTTTTCCCCTAACAACAGGTTAAGCTCTCCCAACCAGTTGCGTGCATGTGTGTGTGTTGTGTGTGTGTGTTAGTGGTTGTAGCTGGAGGTCATGCTACATTGTTCTAGTGTAATGTGTTATAAAGTCAGAAGGGTCATATGTGGAGGGATTATTGATCCGAACTGTAGTAAACAAATCCATTAGTCACATGAGCTTGACAGAAAACATACCTCTTTAAATCACCCGTCCTGCTATATATATGTTAATGGAGTTGGAATCTGGCTTGCAACATTTCCCAATCCTGAAATGATAAAAAGGAACAACATAATATAAAGGTCTTTTAGCGGTGAGCCTGTCTTTACTTATGCTTTAGCTGTAATAAGCATTGATTATAGCATGAATTATTTTATGCATGCCGTTAGTGATTTTCTGTAATTATCCGTGAGTCACCGCTCTTTGTCTTCAAACAGAAACTGGAGGAAGCGGAGCGTAAGTCTCAGCATCAGTTGGAGAGTTTGGAGCGAGAGCAACGTCACCTCCGAAGGCGACTGGACCTGCTGCGGAACGGCGGGGGTGTGCTGGAGGCTGAGAGAATACGCACGGACAGCGTAAGCTCCACCCTCTGCTCCGAGAGATCCGACCGCTCCGACTCAGACCAAGGTTGGAGCTTCATGTGTTTATATATGTAAACTTAAAAAATGCATTTCTATCTATCTGTCATCATTTCTCTATCTATTTTTCTCTAATTCTATCTATTTTATCATTCTAAATATCATTCTATCGTTCTGTCATTTTACCTATTGTTCTGTCTCTGTCAACCTAGATATCTTCCACCTTATCATCTACCGTCTCTCTTCTTTCATTCTATCTATTGTTCTCTCCGTCTGTCATTCTATCTCCTATCATTTTGTCGTTCTGTCTTTCTATCTAGCGTTCTGTCTCTAATGCCGAGCTAGAAATCTTCCACCACTTCATGTGACATATCTGAAGTGATGCATGACTCTATGAACATGTTGTCTGACTTTGTTTATCTTTCTCTGTGTGAACACAGAAGAGATGGAGGTGGATGTGGAGAGCACAGAGTTCTCTCACGGAGAGCTGGACAGCGTCAGCACAGCCAGCACCAGCGATCTGGACGACCACAGCAGTCTACAGAGCACTGCCAGCGATGAGGGCTACTCCTCCTGCAGCATCAAACTGGCCTTCAGCTCATAAAACGAGCTCCCCTTTACGCACACACTATCCCAGCCCTCTGAGTCCTGCCTCCTAGCCACCTTTCCCTCCTCGACCAATCAGAGACTTTTATTTAAGTCCGGTGACCAGATCACCTCCCGCCCTAGATTGTCTGATGTGTTGTTTTAAGTTTGTGAATGTATCTGATCGAATATGAATGAGATGGAAACAATCTGTGATTGTGATTTTAATTGGGTTATTAGATGGTTATATTCCTGAATAAGAGACTTCTGATAATTGTCTTTATCTGAATCCCCTTTTTCCGAAAAGGAAAGCTAAGATGTAAAAAAATAGATGTTTAATTTTTAATTCAAGCCACTGACTGTTAATTCTCTACATGAATGGGTTGTGAACTGGTCACTAGTGAAACATTCTACTAAATTGGATCACCTGACATGCATAACTCCATATCAACACAAGAAACCCCAAACCTGTTGATTTCCTTCTCATCTGGTCTAATGGTTCTAACGTCGCTGCTAAACGGTGGCGAGGACTGTCATTGGTGCTACGTGACAAAACCAATAAAGCAGAAAGAGATCTACTACATTCATCAAAGACGACGGAAAACTTACGATCCCATGGCTGTGGGATTTTTTTTGGTGCATTAAACCGTGGAGCTACTTTCCATGCAGCAGCTAAAACCCAGCGATCTTGCACTCGACCGTGTAGAGCCCTCTGTAGAACTGGCGCAATGTCATAGAAATATCCACCCCCTTGTTAAACTAGATGTCTCTCCTGGCAGAAATAAGCAATAAACTCTTGAAGTCAGATCAACACATTAGCACTCCTACTCCTGAGACACAACGCTTGTGTCCGTCCAAAAGAGCAATGCCAACTTGCTCGTTTTTGTACATAAATATGATAGTTTAATAAATTAAAGTTAAAATAATAACTGAGTTAAAAAAAGGTAGTTACCCATGGGTAGACATTGCCTCTGTCGCTGTATGTCTTGTGTTTTGTGCATTTTAAATTATATTTTTACAAAGATTGACTATCTTCCTCTTGAGAGTCTTTTGCGGTGGCATGAACAGTATTATTTGTTCATTACGCTGGATGAAACGTAAGTCGTTTCAATTCTGTGGCTGCCCGAAGAATTTTACGACTTTAAAAACTAAACAACCAACACACTGAAATACTTAAAATCGGACACACAAGAACAAGTGATCAGGCAGTGGTCGGTGGGACACCAAAGCGTGTGGACCTGTTAAAAGCATGCGAACTCTAAGTGGCGCTCATTATTTGTTCGATTTACGTTCAGAATTTGATTCGTTTTCAAGCTGAAAGGCGTTCCACTACGCTACGAACTGCTACTTCCCGCTGTGCTGTAGGTTAAACATCTTTAATATCTTTATTTTGTGTCCGAGGAAGTAGACCTGATTAACTTTCCTCAAGACGTATTTATTTTCTCCCCTTGATCCGAAATCGGAGGAAAGGGTTAACTTATTTTTCATTCGTCAAAAAGCTTTTGCTGGCATTCCCCTCCTCTTTAGTTTCCTAATTCTCTTTTAAAACCGTAAACTCACCCCGTCTCCGATTTTATTATTTTTATAATTCCTCCCCAAACGCAGAGCTGCTTCTTTAGTGCGATTTTAAGCCAAGTCTAATTTGTAAACGTTCTGCCTGCAATCGAGCAGTATGGACATCTGCTAGGTGTCCCGATCCAGCATCAACCAAATGCTTTTGGCTGCTGAAGGGCCCATATGTGTGTGGAGTAGTTGAACTCACCCCTGCTAAGAGAATTTCAGACTGTTCTAGTCGGGTGTAAATTCATTGTGTTTAAAACAAACTAAGCTGAACACCACGGAGGCGTTTTCACGTGCGTTGGTGCTTTATCAACACCTGGCCAAACCACACAGACCTTTGTTGGCAATATGTTGCTTTTGTCTTTTATGTACATTCAAATTTTTTTTTTTTTTTTTAAACTGCACTATTTTAAGCCAGGGCCCATACTGATACGCCAGTGCGTTTGGTTTTGTTTAATTTAATTTAATTTAATTTAATTTTGACATACATGGACCTTGCCCTGTTGAGGCCATCGTGTAACCAACCAGGCCCACATTCAACGACAATTCCTAAAGAAGTGGTGCTGATCTGGGATCAGCTCTCCCACGTCTCTGACCGCTCCGGAGGAAAAAAAAATCCTCGGGGGAAAGGGTCTTTTCCACTCGGAAGGAACAGAGGTCCTGAAGAACTTGTGGCCATTCTTTGTAAACATGCACTCTGATTTTAGCTGTGAGTTCAAATGCAATACTTACAATAAACACCAAGATTGTCAAAAAATATATAAGGAAATGCTTTCTCTTCATTTTCTTCTTTGTTTATTTAATTCTTAGCACTTGTGGTTTTAATACTGACACACATTCACGCAATTATTATTTTCCCCACACAAAAAAAATAAACATTTTAAAGAAAACACAAAAGCCATTTTGTCAATAGTGGTTTGGGATGACGTGATCTCAGAATGCAAACCAATCACCTTTCATTTGACGCCATCTAGAGGCCGATTTAGCAAATTATATCATCTTTTCAAGGACCGGTTTGGGAAGCACTGAATTAGGACGTTTAAATTTACATAACTGGGGTGCATCTTGAGACAAATCAAGGGTACTGATATATTTAAAGATCAGCAAGTGCAAGTTTATTTTATAAAAAAAACAAAAAACGAACTTGCATTTAAGTCTAGGACTTCATAGACATAAAGACATAAAGACATAAAGTGATATGTGATAATAAAAACTATATAGTACAAGTTGTAGTAATATAATAAAATACTGTACAGCAGTAGAATAACAGAAGTAAAATAATATATTTATAACAGCAACAATTATATGTACAATACCATATCAATGAATAACAATAGATAAAATAATAGCAAATAAAATGTAATATCAAAGATGGAATAATACAGAATAAATAATCAAGAATATATATAGTAGATTAAAAAGTGAATTAAATAATAGTGAAAAGGCTGTGGTAGTACCGTTTCTTGGAAATGCAGAACTGACTGTCTTCATATTTCTTTAAGGCTTGTGTGCTCCTGTTTGCAACTGGCCGAAAATGACAAAATATATAATTAATCAGTCCAGAGTTTTATGATAAGCTATCAAATCCTTATCTAGTGATCTTTGTAAATGTGTAGTGAAATTGAAGAGAGATGCTTTAGCTAATCACTCTTGTGTTCACTGTACATATTATGCTCATAGCACAATTTACTTAACGATATAAACTATAATACAAGTTAAAACTTAGTAAAAATCCGTTTAAAAGTTCAGCTTTCACAGCTAACTAGAAATATCGCTATTATTAAACGTATACTGGTGGCTAATTAGACTGGCAACATAATGACCAAAAACACCATAAACAACTGTTTAGTCTTACCGGTGAAAAGTAATACCCCGCGATCTGTTTTTAATTATGTGCGACGGTTTGTAGATGCTCAAACTGCCGACGAGTCCGGACCGGTACATTTTCTTCTGTCCCGAAACTATATGTTAGTTAAGGAGTGTTGCCCGGACCAATATGGCGGCGAAGTTGACGTGCGGTCGAGCGGCCAATGAGGCGTCTAGGTATTTATATGTCTATGTAGGACCATGCCCAAGCAAAGATAAATTTGCAAAGATAAAGATAAATCAAAGATAAATCCTATAATCCCTCTGGTGGTTTTTCATGATACCTCAGAGATGCGTGTTACCAATATTTATTCCTCATTGACCCTCCACACTTATAGACAAGACATGATCTAAGTATAAATAAATAAATGAATAAATACATAAATGTAGATATAAATAAACATATGAAGAAATAAATATAGAAATACTAACATAAAGATCTATCTATCTATCTATCTATCTATCTATCTATCTATCTATCTATCTATCTATCTATCTATCTTTCTTTCTTTCTTTCTTTCTTTCTTTCTTTCCTTCTCTCCTTTTTTTCTTTCTTTATGTATTTCTACATTTATGTGTGAATTAATTTCTGTATTTATTTATTTATTTATTAATTCATACTAGTCGTATCTTATTCTCAATACACACTCAAGTTCAGTTGGTGGCGGTAATGCACCCAAAATTGGCTTGTAAATGTTAGAAGAAGAAAAAGACTGAGGAGAGGCCAGCAGATTGGTATTTTTCATATTTACACAACCTTGAGCCATATTATAATTTAAGCTAAGTACGGGCAATGTACTTGTGTGTATTGATTGCATCAGGTTCAACACTCAGTTCATGAAGACCTGAGCACTTTAAAAAAAAAACATTTTTATGTGTGTTTGATTGTGTTGGTAATGTTGCTGTTACTGAGTGTCTCATGAAAGTGTTGCTGCTGCTGTGATATGATTTGTTATATCTGAATTTTATCAAATGTATTATTTTTATTATATGTTGTTAAAATTAATATCTTACTGCTAAATGTTTTATAATGAGCCACATTTTAAATCTAGACATAATATGATTTATAAAACAGGAAAGGAAAATGTTATTTTGTGGTACTCTTTCTGTTTAAGGAAGACTGTATGATCAGTTTCTACATGTGTAAAACTATAATGTGTTGATAGTTTAATTACTTCATTGCTATGAATGTAGTTGAAGATGAAGATATGCACCATTACATTTATTAGATTATGTTATATGGAAGAATTTATATTCTTGTTTATTCCTTTGCAGATGCAACAATCACGCAGTCAGTGATTTCACCAATAAATACTGGAATTTTCCCATCAGTGTACAAGTGCAGACGAGCATCAAACCATCAGGGTGAAAAAAAATGAAATCTGCAAAGACTGAGTTTATTAAAGAGGAAAATGAGAACATGAGTGATCTAGAACCCTGCAGAATGAAACACAATAAAGAACAGAGAGGTTGGTGTTGATTCATTATGAAGGACATTGCTTCAAGCAGTTTTTAAATTTAGATAAATATTTAAGCTATGAAATATGTACAACAATTTCATCATATTTAGGTTTTCAACAAATGGTTAATAAGGGAGAGTTGAGAAACGTTTATTTTGATAATCAACATCAGATCATTCTAAAAGTAGCTCTTTTGTTTCATTTTATATCAATATTGTGTTTATGTATTTGTAACAATTTTAACAAAATATTATACATTTTTCAATACAGTTTAAAATTTTGTGTTCTTATGTTATTTAGTTTTTATGTTTTAAGAAAATGTACTTTTCAGAATGGCTGGGGCTGACAAGGGTGGTAGCATGAATTAAGCAAAAGCTTATTTATTGTTATGTAGGCTGACATATCGTTATCCTATTTAAACTTCTTTTTATTTTTTTATTTTTTGCCCCTTGTAACGAGGACGTTGACACAAAATGTGAATCCATTTGCAGAAGTTTATTAAAAGTGAAAGGCAGAGACAGGTTAATCGGTTCAGGCAGTGGGTCAGTAACAGGAAGGCAATCAAATCTGGCGTCAAACAAAAGGGCAATCCAAGAGGCATATATGATAAGACAGGCAGAAGGTCCAAACAGAGACATAAACATCAGTCCGGTCAACATACCAGGCTATGAGGGTAATCCGTGGAATCGTAGTCAAGGCAGGCAGAGTCGTAACAATATCAGGCAGAATAACAATGCGAAATGAGACAATGAGAAACGCTTGGTAAGGCAGTGAGACTGGCTATACCTTGGGGAGTACTGGAACTTGGCTTGTGGCTTTATATAGGCCAAACAGGAAGTGAGGGTGCGAGTCGAGCTAGTACTCGGGCGAGGGCTCCCTCTGCTGGCTTGGCATTACACCCCTAAAATTTCCAAATGCTACTTCTCCCAGAGCTTTGATGCCACAAGCCACAGACTCAGCAGAAACCTGGGACATGATGTGCAGAAGTGCGCTGTATTTTCTCAGACTGATAAGACTTACAGTTTTTTTTAAATTAAATTTTTATATTAATTTCCCGTAGACTTACATTGGATGAGACAAAATATGCCTCTACAGGCGCAATACCACTAGCAGCGAAGGAGCTCCTTTGAATTGGCTTTGCTTTAAATAGGTAAAATATGCTAATGGGACTAGGGATGTCCCGATCAGGTTTTTTTGCCCTCGAGTCCGAGTCATTTGATTATGAGTATCTGCCGATACCGAGTCCCGATCCGATACTTTTATAATACATAAAGAAAGCATAAAGAAGAGCGAAGAAACAGATACAGGATGTTCATTTTTTTTTATTTAATTCAACTTATTTTAACATACAACTC
>JAUCMU010000151.1:0-37106 GCA_032275025.1 Enteromius treurensis
TTCTGAAAGCTGAGGTTCTAAGCTTTCAAACGATACCATATATATGTATGTTTGTGATGCACAACCTATAGATTTTTAAAAACGATTATGATGATGCAATATTGGACCCACCGGTGGGTCCACGGGAGGCCGCAGAGTTTAAGTGGTTAAGGATTTAAATGTTATGTTTACATACATAACGTGACCATAAACCATTATCAGAAAACCACGAATAACCAAAATGTATCGTTAAATTACTAAAATATAAATTTTAATCTATTATTTTAAGTCTCCATTCAAAGTAATTTCATAGAAAGGAAGAATAACAATCATAGGTTTGGAACAACTTCACAGTGAGTAAATGATGAGAACAATTTTCGAAAGAACTCTCCCTTTAAAATGAAGCGTCCCAATTTTGGCCATCCTCACAGTTCAGAAGCAATCTAACCAGAGCGCTGCCGGCTCAGCAGCCCACCCACGCACATGAAACAAACACCACCAGAGTCACACGAGGAGGCAAAAATAATCACAGTATGAGGCAACACTTTCACAGCAAGTGTACCAAGAACTTTTCTTAGAAGAAACTTTGATTTAAAAATGTTTTTGTTTGCTGGGAAATTCCAATCTGTAAATAGACACATTCCTTTCATGTTTCAGCTTTTAAGATGCTTGTCTAGACCATACGCCGTCTTTTAAATCTCCCAGATCCTCACACATTTGTCATTCATGAAGGGGGCCAACATGGGACAAATGTTTGAATCAAGCATCCAAAAGACTTTAAGATCAGTAGCAACTAGTCCAAGTGAATATTCATAGTGTTTCAGAAAATGCGGATCCACAGTTAACAATGATAAAAGACAGCCCCCGATAACTGCTACATCAATCTTCATTCACTTTCCTTTAGCAAACATTATGTCATGTAGAATTTATAAAGTAGAATCCTAAATGTAATGGAACCTTAAAAGTGACCAATATGGTTGGCTTACTATTTTAAAAGAAGCTTTGGTTGATAAATAAACACAAAATCTTTCATCAAAAGCATGTATTTGATGTGTTAACCAGATACTCGAAGGCAATTCTAAGGTAGTATAGAATTTGTGAAAGATACAGGGCTTTAAGTGATCCGATCTTTATAAATATTGCAGTTTTGTCTTAAAGGGACAGCTGGACATTTTGAAAAAAGGAGCCATTTTTTAAGTGATGGCAGCAGAACCTGACAACAGAGCTTTGCACTGCCACAGTCTGCTTGCACACAGCACACATCTATATGCATGCAGCTCACATATGGCACCATCTGTAGCCTGGAGGACCCCAGAAGTCCCTCTCAGATTCTGAAAAATCTGTTACTGGTGATTGAAAGGTCTGAAATCATTCCTTCAATGCAATGATAATCAGTTGGCCATAAACTATCCCATTAAAAAGACCAGCATATGTCGAGCGGTGGATGCTGGTGTGCTCACAAGGCTTCTTAAAGGGACCGTTCACTTGAAAAACGTAAATTCTGTCATCATTTATCAACCCACTAACACTAACTTTCTGCAGAACACAAAATAAAATATTTGACTGTATGGAGACAAATGCGGAGACGATTCAAAATATCTTCTTTTTTGAGTTCAATATAGTTATACAGGTTTAGCATGATGTGAGGGAGTAAATGATGCCAGAATTGTCATTTGTTGAGTGAACGACCCATTTAAATAACCTAACCTGCACAATTTCCACAGTTGATCATCCTCATGAGTTACATTTTGCTGGTGAATACAATTAAACAAAATTAAAAGTTCAAATAAATAGTCACAATTACCTTTTTTTTGGTTTTTATTTTATTATTCTATTTGGTAACACTTTAGAATAGGAAACACTTGTTAACTAATAACTACAACTTCTCCTTCAATAAATTCTTAATTTGCTGTTTATTAATAGTTAGTAAGCTAGTTGTTAAGTATAGGTATTGGGTAGGATTAGGGGTTTAGAATAAGGTATTTTTATGTTCTTAATTAGCACTAATAAATCGTTAACATTATAGTAGTAGTATAGTAGTAGATATAAAATATAAACTCTAAACTGTAAAGAAGATGCCAGAATAGTGAGACAAAAAGTTACAGGATTTAAAAAAAATTATATTTTTATTCCATAGCAGAAGTAAGCCTCAATAGAAACAGTAGGCTTTAAATGGTGATAATAATGGGTTTTGATGGACAGATGACACTGAAAACCAAATGTCTCTTGTGCTTACAAACAGAGGTGGAACTCAATTTGGAGAGCCTTGATTTTTTGTTGCGCTTTTTTTATCCCATTTGTGGTTCTGAATTGGAACTGATCTTACCATCACAGGTGTGCGTGTTGCAAAGAGCCTCCTCTGTATGCAAGCCGATGCAGATGTCCCCTCCATTGACAGGAGCAGGGCTGGTGCATGTGCGCGTTCGTTGATAGTGCCCACCTCCACAGGGCACCGAACACTGCGACCATGAAGACCAGCAAGACCAGGCGCCGTTAACTGCACAGACCAAACACGTACAAACAAATACGACATACAAAGACAAACACAAAACAATCAGGCAAGGAGGGGGACACAATCATTCGAGCATCAGATAAGCGGACGCAAATGCAGTGCAAACAAGAAAGACGGAGAGGAGGATGCAAACACAATGTACCAAACACAAACATTAAAAAAGCATCAATCAAACAGGCGAACACAAAACAATCCAAAAAAAAAAACTGACATAATTGGAAATTCCCACAAGGCGGACAAGGCAAGCAGACATCTGTTATGGGATGTGATGGTGATCCAGACATTCAAAGTTCAAGGCAGAATGTCACGCTTGGTGGTTAAAACTGCTTTATTTAACCCACAAAAAAAAAAAAGGTGGTAACTGATATCTAGTTGGTCCAAGCTGGTCGCCATAAGCCACCTTAAGCTGGTTTGTAAAAGATCTAGCAGCTAGAAACCAGCTATCACGTTCAAAATCCCAGCTACCACCATAAACTAGATTTTCCAGCACTGCCCGGGATAGAAGCACTGCTGTTGTGAAGTTTCCTCTCACTTTAACACGCCCTGCCACCATCCTCTTGACGTCTCATCAGACTGATGGAGGACAAGGTTAGGGGTGGCTCCTTCTCCCCGCACTAGAAAGCACGGTTTAACTTCAGTGGATTAGCATGTGTGTTCTGTGGCACGACTGAAGTGTGAAGACAGACCGATTGCAATTACAGTGAGTCCAGCAACCTCGCACACCGAGGGAGAAGCCAGCGCTGGATTAGAGAGCACGTCTGAGGTCAAAACGTTGATTAAAATGGTTGGCTTATGTCAGTAATGTGTTTGAATCCATGTGCCCTACACCCCCTTCCCTTCCGCTTTTTCATTTCAATCCTATTTTCCCTTTCTGCGCGAGTGGAAAACAGCGTAGCAAATACTGTGGGTAGCGTTCATTTGTCACACTCAGAGAGAGTTTAAAGCGGACAATGCATTGGCAAGTAGCTGTCAATATGTCTAAAGAAACACACAAAACCATCTGTTCTGAACTTCCAGGGTGATTGGTCAGATAATTTGCACTGTGAAGGACCACAGGTGAAGCACTTTCAAAACATGACTGTTTGTTTGAGTCAAAGAGGACCATTAAAAAATAAGTGTTTTACCACCTTTAGCTGGCTTTCTATTATCTGTTATTTGTTGTCTGTTAGTACCATTTCACTTTTCATTAGCATTCCTAAACTGTGTTAGCACTCCTAAATGGTTTGTTATCATCCTTAAACTGTTTTACCCTGCTAAAAAAACAACACATGCTGGTTAGGTGTGTTCTGAAGCTGGGATGCTGGTTTAGGATGGTCCCTTTCTGGTTTATGCTGGTTTAGGCTGCAGTAGTCGGTTGCTGGTTTATGCCGGTCCAGCAATGTGTGCTGACAAAGTACCATCAAAAACCAGCAAAGGACCAGCATCCCAGCTTCAAAACATACGTAACCAGCATATGCTGGTTTTACAGGGTTAGCATCCTTAAACTGTCCATTGGCATCCCCAAACAGGCTAGAATTGCATACTATAGTGCTTTCAAAACGTGGCTCTGATTTTTTGAGCCAAAGATCTGTTAAACCTGGAGGAAAATGTATATTAGCAAGCCCAAATTGTCTTATAGCAGCATTTAACTTGTGATTACCATACCTAATCTATTAGCACTATATAAGCAACTGTTTGTAATCCTTAAACTGTCCAATAGCAGCCAAAACAGGCTAGCAATTGCATAGTATAGCAATAGCCTAAAACACGTATAACATAGCAGCCAAAGAGTAGCTAACTCCCTCTGTTTTACTTTTTATCTACTTATGTTAAAAATTCAGTTTGATGCTGTTTTATTGCACACTTTACCTTTAAAGTTCTGGTGCTAACTGGATTTTCTTTTCTTTAGTTTTTAAATCAGAAAAGATTTATCCTTGAGTTCATGTCTGTTTGGAATTATGGTGAAACCTCTTAATTTGACCACAGCAGGTCCCTACGGGGCTTCTGGTCTCCATTAGCTAATGAAATCAGTAATACACTTCACACACTAATGGAAGCAGAGGCTTTTCCAGCACGATGAGCAACTGCCTTGATTATGAGCATATGTGGGAGTCTATTTATGTGTGTATTGGTGTGCACATATGTAAATGTGCATTTGGAGTGTGCTTGTGTTTACATGCGTGTGTTACCTGGACAGGCCTGAGGATTGCAGTCCTGATATTCTACTGGAGATCCCCGGCAGGCGGTGGGAAGGCTTTTGCCCTCAACGCTGGTGCAGGTGCGCTTGCGAGTGCGGTAGCCTTTGGCACACTCCTGAGTGCAAGTTGACCACATCTCCCATGATGACCAGCCAGAGCCTGTCAGGCGTACACCAGGCGTCTTCAGAAGCTCCTCAACAAGAGCTGTGAAGCATTTATTGTGTTACAAGCTTGCAAATTTTGCAGTATTTTGAATGTTGAATGTTTTTCATGATGTTATTATGACACCGAATCCATCTGACTAATATAGTTATGAACGTATAGCTGTGAACAGTCTTTTTTTTTTAATGAGCACTGCAGGAATGATGTACTGTATTTTTCTAGGTCAAAACCAGCAAAAGAGTGTTTAAGCACATCCATTTTTATCATCCAGAAGTCAATTCATTTTTGGAATATGGGTTAAAAATACTGAAATAAGGTTTTTAACACAATGTCAAGATATTTTCACATTTATTCTACAACAAGATGCACCTGTAATAACCTCTTGTGATGTTTTTAAAGCATTTACTTTAACACCTTGAAACAGATGTTTGCTAACAAATGATAGAAGTTGTTGGGAACAAGTGTCATCACAGTGAACCAGAAATGACTTGACTATAGTCTATAGACTATAGTGTACTATTCCATTACTCCTTGGTTGTATTGACGGAAGTGAGAGTGATGAATGACTGCGACGAGGTTGAAGTGTTATGAAGTGCTCTTCCTCCATACATTATAGTTATCTTTTTATCCACTTGTCACCATACTTACTCGTGTAATAGTCATCATGTAACAGTCTTTAAAGGAACTGTATGTAAGAAATGTATTGTGATAATCATAAAATGTAATAAACTGTTTGGGAAATTAAAACGGTGACTCGTCATTCCTGGATCCAGCAGCTTATCTGGCAACCTCTAGTCCAGTGTTTCCCGACCCTGTTCCTGGAGGCACTTCAACAGTGCACATTTGAGATGTCTCCCTTATCTGACCAATATATTTCTGGTCTCTACTAATGAGCTGATGAGTTGATTCAGGTGTGTTTGATTAGGAAAAGTTGGAAAATGTGTAGTGTTGGTGTGCCTCCAGGAACAGGTTTGGGAAACACTATTTATAATTGAGCTGTTGTCTCATTAAACCAAATACACATAAGATATAGACAATGGCTATGCTGTGATTTTGGCTATTTTTGCATGTAAATCGAGTTAGAAGCAACATCATATATATTTTGACCGAAAGCTATGCTCCTCTCAGCTGCGCGCTGAACAAAACAGACGCAGAGAGAGGTGTGCGCGCACGGTGAAAATAAGAGCTTGAGCTTGCGCAGGGGGTCGCCAAGGGGGTCTGAAAAGTCGCTCAAATTTGCAATAAAATGTGTGTGGGATGATTTGCATGAGACATTGCTTTAATTTTTTTTTAAAATACGGGACAAAAACGTTCCTGTATTTATTCAAAACGGGACTCACAATTGCATTCTCAAATACGGGACTATTTCGTATTTTAAAGCTCAACAGTATTTTGAAAGTGGTTGCAGTGCCAGTTTTGGCCATTTCTTACATACGGTTCCTTTAAATAGGGAAAATGTGGAAGTGTTCGGTGGTTTCTAAATTTATCCCTGGATAAATTGGATCCTAAGGAATGAATGGAGCTAAGCTAACGCTAACATAGTGGAGCCGCGTGCTAGAGCGATTTAGTTCTCGCACTGAGACGAGAAAGGCACGTTTCAGCTCATCTAAGTTTAAGGAAGAACATAGTGGAATATGAAAAAAAAACAGTGGCGTTTTCCTTTAATGGGCTTTCATTGTATAGTTTGTTTTTTAACTTTTTATTGTTGGCTATTCCATTTAAGCTTCAGAATTGTATTACTTTGTGAAAATAATCACGATGAACAAAGTTTTAAAGAATCATAAACTTTGAATTCTTGCAGAAAATAAGCTTTGTGAGGAAACAAATATCCTATGAAAAAGATCTGATTGGGATTTGGGTGCTGCTAACTTCAGTGTTGGTCTAATATATACATCATCACTGCAGCATTCTCCGAGTGGGTTATTTTAAGGAGTGGCATTTTCCTGTGCAATTCAAGGTTACTTAAAAAAACAAAACAATGTCATGCTGTGTTTTACAGTATCTCTGTCAAAAAATATTCTGGTCACAGCAACCAGCACAAGGTGAGTTCTGACACTCCCTTGCCTCTAATGCATTCCATGTGCACCTCAAGTGGTTGACCTCTCCCAAGTTCAGACAGAAAGATGCTGTTAATGTGGCGGCCGACATGCGCAAAGTGGGCAAGAGCTGAACTGTGACCGAGCCAGCGGTATCGGCTAACTCGGTCCAATCTGTTCATTTAGGTGTGGGTGTGCATAAGAAAAAGGATCTATGCACTCACAGTCTGTTTCGCAGGTTACCGTCCCGTCATTGGGGCAGAAGCGTGTCTCCACCTTACGCTTGCCCAGTTGAAGCTCATGAGGGTCAGCCAGTTGGGCCCGGCAGATGTAGCGTACTCTTTGCTCCTGCCGTGCCCCTCCCTGGGTTATGTTCACCGGGACCCAAGGGGTCCATGGGGTGTTTCGACGCACCTCTGGACAGGACTCCAGATTACATGCCTGGTACTCCTGCAATGAAGATGAAAGACAAAGAGATGACATCATCCATTTGCTCATTCCTCTCGCACCGGCGACATTACTTCACCTCTTAAGATGCATGTGAAGCTCGTTCTTGTGCCATCACTGTGAACAGTTAATAAAATTTAATGGCTGCTTGCTAGACACCCAAAGGGGTGTTACAATTCTTTGCAAGGAACGTTAATTTGAGTCCTAATTAAGTCGATTAAATTTGAATTAATTGCAGCTCTTAAGAGAGTTGGAGAGCAAAGAAATCTGTCCGATTTAAAATGCAAGAGCAAAAGAGCTTTTAATGCTGTTTTGATTTGTCTTGATCTTTTGTTGTTCAGAAAGAGGCATTACAGCATATCACCGCACAAAATGCCACAAAATGTTATTGGTTGATAACATGAAATAAATCATCAAATGTACTGTACATTTAAACCTTTAGTTAGTCAGTTTACTACTTAACAACTTTTGTAAAGATATACAGAGCTCTTGCAAGTATACTTCAAGTACACTTTAAACATCTTGTATTTAAATATGGATATTATTCGAAGATCATACAATCCTCATCAATAGAGTAATTAATGCACATTTTATGCTTAATATTAAGAAAAATGTATTTTGTGCAAGTAGTACTCCAAATAAAGTTTAATTATAGACTAGAGTTATATTTCAGTAAGTATGTTAATAGAACTGCCTATACTTAGTGTGAAATAAATAAAAAAATTTTTTACAAGAAATAACATCACTATTTTAAATAAAATTGTATGCAAATAGAAACAGTATATCAACAGAGAAACCGAGGCAAGTATTCACACCTTTACTCCAATGAATATTTCTCTGAGTAGGTTTATTTTAAGTCTATCTCTTCACAGGCATGTTTTATTTCTTTTTCATTTTTAAGGTGATGAATGTAAATAACTACAAGGCCATTGGCAGTCCGTGTGGACTTAATGTAAGTGACAGAATCAGAACTGCATAAATCTTCAAAATGAAACAGTGTGCGGCGTATTAGATTAGTCTAGTCCACTCAGTCTCTCCTGAATCACAAATGAGCTCCACTTTTACAGTACATCACACATATCTTTCTGGGAGGAGAGCTGCTTGGTTATCACAGTCGAGCAGGAGGCTTCAAGGCGTGTGTGTAAGTGTGTGTGTACTTCAGGTGTATGTACCAGCGCACATCCTGGACAGCTATTTCCATTCTCACAGTTCCTGGAGCGAGAGTGCACCCCTCCTCCACACTCTGAGCTGCACTTGGACCAGGGCGACCATGATGACCAGAAGATGGGCTGAGGGCATGACACCTTCTCATTGCAGAATCTGGTGAGCATAAAAAATGTGTTTGACTCGTATCATGGGTTTAAGTCAGGCCTGCTCAGCGTTGATAAAACTCAAAGAGAAATGTTTAAAGGGGTCATATTATAAGAAAAATTGCCACAGGTTTGACAACATTGCATATGGTTATGAGATTCTTGTAAACCTGGCAACCTCTACTACAGGCTTCACATTTGAAAGCTTAAGCATAGGGGACGATTATCGGATTATAATGCTTTTAAATTTAACTTGCACTTAGTATCATGACGTTTTTAAAACATCTTGGATTAATATTAATTTTAAAATTTAATTTAAAACTTTTGTTGTGTTTTTGTAAAAAAAAATGTACACACATGCGCGCACACACACTATGTACTTTTATTTCAGTTTTTGTTTTACTTATATTATTACTACATCAAGTTAAATAATGTAAAGTAAAATAATTAAATTAAGAGAAATATTGCCTTGTCAACTAGCTAAAATAAAAACAATTTTGTTAACTATTTACTTAAAGACTTTATGTATAATGCATCATAAAATAAGCATTAATTATGCCTTGTAATGCACCTTTGTATTAACCACAGTTAATACAATATAACACTTATCAATTTATTATTACACTGTGCATTTTAAATTTAGTTATAATTATTTATGACAGGATATAATGTATTACAATGCATATTATGAATAATTCTAATTAATTATACACTTTTATAACCTTTTTTAATGCATTGAACATAAAGGCTTTAAGTGAAGTGTTTCCAAAGTTTTCATTCATTTTATTTATCATCAAGTAATTAAATTAATCAAATTAATCTATTAATCTATAAATAATACATTCTAAATTCTTCTTGCATAAATCAATCTATTCAGGATTCAAAGGAATCAAAAATTTGATTGATTTTCATATGTACTACTTTTATAGTGTTTTTGTCCTTGGTCAGCCTGTGGTCACTATGACATTTTATTGAAAAAAATAATATCATATAGTTTGAAGCAACTGAGAAAATAATGTCAGACTTTTCATTTTGGAGTGAACTATTCCTCTAAGGCACACAAGCAAATACAGGCAGATTTAATTATAAGGATCGCTGAATGAAAAAGCTAATACTAAACTAAATAATTACTATTTTTGGTGTAAAAACATTACAAGTGCACCCCAGGGGGTCCGTTTAAAAAAGGCATGTATGATAAGACCCCTTTTAAAAGAAACTGACTAGGAAAGATTAATCTTTCTTGTATGAAAGTGAATCAAATCTAATTTGAGGCTCCTCAATTACATTACCTAATCTTTATTAAATAACTGATGGATATCTAAAAATAATTATGATATGTTTTAGGTCTCGATTTTTACATTTAGATGTGCAAGAAACTTACCTCTGTTCTCTGCTTTGCCCCACACACACTCTGCCGCCATGCCTGGGCGAAGGATTGTTACAGGATCGCTGCCGGACTTCAAACCCAATCTCACAGCTTGTACTGCACTGGCCCCAGGATGACCAGGGTGTCCAACCTCCATTCCTGCAGAAAAACGAAAAAAGAAAAAAAAACAGTAAGCATCAGTGAACCTTGGCAAAAAATGATAGGCACAAGCCCATTTTCTCATTTGGGATATAGAAATACTTCTTTTTTTCTGGCAGCACTGCTGCATTTGATAAGGCTAATGTGACGTGATGGAAGAGAAAGAGGACAGGTTCGGTAAGGGAAACATTCTCAATTTGCTAAAGTGCTTGGTTCCTGCAGCGCATCTCGTGTGATGAGAGAACTGCCACAATTCAGTTTCAGCACCTAAGATGCAGGATGGCAGCAAAAGAAACAACAGTTTGTAAAAAAACAGTTTGTAGAAACGTTATAAGTAAGGAATAATTGTTACACCTCGGGTATACATTATTTTTCAAATAATTCAACAATTATACTGCTCATACTATGGTTGTCACACCTCAAGACATCGATAAGATGATATAATTCAAGGTATTTGTCTGTTTTTTTTTTACTTAAAACACTATTGTGGGTAGGATTCTTTCTTCCGCATCTCATACAATGCCTACTTTGTTAATTCCAAAACTTCATTTTAGGAGGCTTGAGCCGTTGATAGCAGTGTGTGTGTTTGTGTGTGAAAGAGAGAGAGTGTGTGTGAATTAACCCCAGAATTTTTCAAAAATGTTCGGCTAAAAAAATGAAACTTTAAGTAAATTTTCTTGTTAGCTCGCTTGTAAGAAGTCACGCTGTTTTAAGTTGATGTTGCGGATTAAGTCATCAGAGTAGCACTAACAACATTAGCGTGTATGTTAATGTGTGTGTGTGTGTGTCTCTAAAGAGAGAGAGAGCAGGAGAGATAGAGTATGTGTTTGCCGTACACACATGTGGCAAAACATGGAAACAAGCGGTCGTTTTTATCATACTATATTTATTTGTTTGGCCAGAGTGTTGTGGTTTTTGGTTATTCTACTGTTTTGAGCATAGACATGTATATATACACAGTATCTATGGTTGTAAGACCTCTGAAATACAGTAGTAGAAACCATTTAGCGAAGTGATATGGTTACAGTATGTAATGTGGTCAAAGAGTTGCCTGGACCTTCGTTCTACATGCGTTTCCCTGAAAATAATTGTATCCCTTATAACATTCGTCAGTTAATAAGATTCAAGCATTCAACAGCCCTGTCGTATAACTTAATTTTAATAATTTGTCTTTACTATTCCTTTAAGGAAAATCTTTTCACTTGCCTTGAGCAGTTGGACACCTCAATTGTGGGACCCTCGCAGTTTTTACCTCCGCAGCGAGGGGGCGGACTGTCGCAAGCCCGTGAACGACAAAGACACGTACTAATGCCTTCGCCGTCATCATGGCTACAGGGTTGCCATGGAGCCCAGGGCCCGTATGCACCATCTGCGGTTTGGTTCCTCAGCTGGAATAAATGAGAAAAAACGTGTGAATTTGAAGGTTGGGTGCGTGCTGAATCTCAGTCCTAAAAAATAATGACCACAAAGCAGCTGCCTCAAGTGATGTTATCAATCATGCGGCATAGCACTTTTCACGCAACACAGATTGTAAAGCTGCAGAGGGAGACTGACTGAGCGCTATGGAGACGCCGGACATGTGTCGAAACATCAGTCATGCATGAGGCAGTGAGTGAGGTGGACTCCTTGAACGGCTGGTCCTTACCGGACAGGCAGTGATGTTCTGGAACCACTGGCTCATGTTAGAGCTGTCCTCGATGGTGGTGCAACGCCGCTGCTTTCGGTCCCAACCACAGTAAGGGTCTCTTGCATCCAAACACATCCTGAAATAGAAATAAAGAGAAGAGAAATACACAAGGGCTTAGTGTATGAATCATATTGGTACATTATAGTCAATATTAAATTCGAATTGACCATGTTTATTTATAAATGTATGTTCTTATTATGTGATTATGTCTTATTATTTGATTAATTCCAAAGACAATTTTTTTTTTTTAAATTATTAATACTTTTATCCTGAAGGGATGTGTTCATTCAAAAGTGATAGTTAAGTCATTTATAAGGTTAAAAATATTTAAAATTGACTGTAAAAAAAAAAAAAAAAAAATGAAAATTCACCTTTGCCATGACAAGAATAAATTTTATTTAAAAATTAGTGCTGTCAAACAATTAATTATGATTAATCACATCCAAAATAAAGGTTTTTGTTTACATCATATTTTTATGTGTACTGTGTTTTTTGTTTATTATGTATATATAAATACACACAGATTCAGTATATATTTTTAAAATATTTACATGTATATACATTTATATATTTAAATTGTTATATTTTATATAACATGTAAATAAATGTAATATATAAACAACATATTGTTATTAAATATATACATGCATGTGTTTGTATTTATATATATTTGTATATGTATATGTGTTTGTATATATATATATATAATAAACACAGTACCAACTCTTAATTGCTTGACAGCAGTATTTAATATCAATATTACAATAGAAAAACATGTCATATAAATTAACCAGTATACCATCTGAATCGAAGTTATATTAATTATAAATTATAGTATTTATTTACTATATTATTATCATTATAAAATTAACTATTATATTTTTAAACACATGAATAAATATTACATATATTTAATATATACAGAATTATATATCTGTACAGTACATATAAATCTAAACTTTTTTGTCACTCAGTCCATGAAAAATATTGGATAAGGCCAAATAGCATGGTTTTAGCTAAATTTAATTTGGGCAACACCTGCTTTTCGCGATCCAATAAATGCTCTGAAAATAACTGGATAAAATCAAGTTGAACATCCTGTTGCATTCATAAAAAGGTAGTGAAAGACAAATGGGTTGCAAACGGCAATTCACATTGACTTTTAAACTGAAGAGACATTCAACATCTGCTTCCCTTGCCCAACATCGTAGATTAAAAAGCTTGCACATTAACTGACAGCAGCCCTAGGCGCTACAGTTCCCTGATACAAATCTAAACCACGCCTGGGAGAATTTACCATCCTTTCTACAAAATCCTTGCTACGCAACACCTCGAAATTGATTAAATATTTGGAAGCTGCTAAAAAAAAGAGGCCTAATGAGGTGTAATTAAATCTAAACCCACTAATGAATTAAGCCATGAGTGCCGTTTCAAGGGCTCAGGAATTTGGGGCGGTGTGTTAGTAAAGCACCAGCAGCCTCACAACCTTCCCTTTAGCTTGAAAGGCTTGTTTTTGGCACAAGTGTATCCGTTTGTTTGCGCTGGCCCTCTGGCATTCCAGCCTCAAGGTTGAGGAAACACACAGAGTGTTGATACAGTGCAGAGTGCCAAGACTGAATCCTGCCGAGAAGGAAGCTCGAACTGGGTTGAGTGCTAAACCCCTCCAACGCTTCAGCTCTGTCAGGGAACATCAAGGCAAAAGGAAAATAGCACAGCATCCTTCAACAATTTCATTTACATAGATTCTGGACGACCCTCTTGTTAAATGACAAAAAAGCGAATGTGATCATGTGGGCAGTGTTGATTAAAATCTAATTTCTCTTTTTTAGTGAAACTAGAGTTTACATAATACCAAAAAATCCCTTAAGCAAATACCAATTAAATTTTTTTTTCCAGTGATAAAATACCAATTTCACAAAAAAAAAAAAAATTACTAAACATAATCTACTTAATTAATTTAAAAAGTGTACTCAAAGTATTAGAATAGGTCCTCAAGAGCACTGTAGGTTTGTAAAAACTAATGTTACGAGTGAATCAATGAATCATTATTCATCTGATTTGTTCGAAACTACTGATTCAGTAAGGAACAAATCAAGGGATTATCTTCATGAAGGATTCATTCAGTTATTACTGCAATTAGTTAGTTTAAAATGCAGGAGAAAATGAATAAAATAAATTGTTTATTCAGAGTAAATAAAAAGTTATGACTTGTGGCTCCAAACATACCCCTTTTTTAGTGGTATGATTCTCGCTTGGGGTCCAAGAGCCCCCAGATTCAAATCCCGGACGAGCCCCCATTTTGTTACAACCTGTGGCTTCAATAAGCCCCAACAAAGGAATATCAAAAGCAGATATCAAAAGTTACTCAAGAATGATTAACACAATAGAAAAATAAACACACAAGTGTTAATATAACCATCAGTAAAATCAGTGATGTAGAGTAAGGTGTATCCATGAGTGGGGTTGTTTTATGTATATATATATATATATATATATATACACACTCTTAAGTATTTAACTATTATTGTCACAAGCGGCGCCTCCATGGCTCTCCCCGGATCTCAACAGCGGGAACCTTCACCCGAGTTCTAAGGTTCCTACCCGGACTGTTTATACCCACGCACCTCGGCGCTTTTCCGGCCCAGGTGTTGCTTGTTATTTAGAGTATAAAAAGGACTGTTTAACGTTAGTTCGATGCGAAGTCTTGATTGCCCCGGTGTCATTTCTGAGCGTTTTTTCCCGTGTAAGTTATTCTGGTTTTTGATCACTGTTTTGTTACTGGTTTTTTGATTCTTGCTGCCTGCCCCGATCTTTCTGCCTGTTCTTTGACCACTCTTTGGATTATCCCTGAAAACCCTGTTTACTCTGTGTACCGAACTGTGCCTGTCTGACTACGCTTAATAAAAGCCTGCAAATGGATCCGAACGTCTCTGAGGATTTTTCAGAATTATGTTTATTAATTTAGCTAACTATATTTACTATATATTATACAAGTACATAATCTTTCTTATTATTACAGCAATTTAAGTTTGACGTACCATGTTTGTTGAGGTCACAGTTGTTTACTAAAGTATACAAGCATTTTCAATTAATTATCTATAAGACCTGTGTTGGCAGGCTCATGTGGGGGATTGTGGAATTGACAGTGGAGCGTAACAAGCAGTAAGAGCATCAAAACATTTAGGAATACTCAACTTTGTGCAAAACTGCTTAAGTCATCTGGATTCAGTCCTAAGACTTTCTTAGAAGCGGGTGCATGCAGTGTGAATTCTGCATCCTCTCAATATAAGTATACACATATGCTCCAGTTACATCAGATGTGAGGTGACTGAAAAAGGCCTGATTATCGTCTTCTCATTAGTTTCTGAGTATAACAGCAGCTATAATGAAACAGGAATAAACAACAGTAAATTAGCTGAAGCGCCTATAGAGGTATACAGTTAGTGCTCAATTGAAGACATTAATGACTCCGGCCAATTAAAAGAATGCGAGAATGGAGAGAATAACGATATCTTCCTTACGCACATCTAAAGCCCAATTACCCCCCATTACAGAGGGCAGAAACACAAGCCCTCAGGGCGCTGACCTGCGAGAACTACCCATTTAAACAAAAACTTTCGCAGTGATTTCATTAATTACATTGGAAAGATCCACTCCCGCGTACCAAAGTGAAAGCCAGCCGTCCATGTAATCTCTTAAGACTATGAAAATGTGCCGGCGTGGAAGGAATGCTGATTTGACATTGGCATACAGCAGTAGCCTGTTTTACTGATGAGCTCAGGAGACATGAACACGGCCCTGGGGCACTGCCAGGACCGGCTGCTCTCAGGACTGTGCCAGCTGACCTAGTGAGGAAAAAAACCCTCAATTAATGGCCTCCTGAAGGTGTTTTCAGGAGTTCTGCAACTTCTACTCCGTAAAGAGAGATTTTCACAGGCAGACCACAGTCTCCGAAGGAAAAGAGCAAGCACAGCAGAAAAAAATCCATCTAGTCTTGCAACCAGTCACAAAGCTCAACTTTTCAAAAAATAAACCGCTGGAAAAAAATTAATTGGTGCATTTGAGGGCCAATTTAAAAAAATAATAAATCATCTAATTCAAGGATCCTGTGCATGGAAGAAGTGTTAAAACAAAAGAAACATGAACTGACATGAATCAAACTGCTGTATAATTTAACATGGTTTCCATGCAGCGCACGGCTTCAGCAGCAAAGTCAGAAGACATTGCTTGTAAAATTTTAAATAGTGCAAAAAAAAAAAAGAAAAAAGAAAAGTGATACATAAAACAACGTGGCAAGATAGTGGACAGAAGACGATCAATCTTTCTTTCTCCTTGTTGGTTTAATAGACGTTTTAAAGTCATTGGGAGAGCTGTAAAAAAATACTGTATATCTTATAGGCCTTTAAAAAAGATGAACAAAGGGAAATAGTTATTGCCATCCTTTTAATAGCAATTCATGACCTTTTCGTTGTAAACAAGGGCTGAGGTTTTATTTTTTATGGATGCACTGTGTCTATAAAACCAGCTTCATAATTTTCTAGCGTATTCATTTTTATATACAAAAATGTGTGTGACAAAACTTGAACATGTTAAATGTTAAATACAGCATTCCAGTAACAAGCTAAAAATAAATAAATAATTTCTCTATACGATCCCCCTTTAATATTTAGGTTTTTTTAGGAAACCGCCAGAGCCAAACAGGTCCCATTAATTTCAGTTTGAGAGATTTCCACACACACCAAGCGCTGACAGCTTAGCGCAGACAAAGATAAGATGGTCAGATGCTTTAATGGCTTCATCTCAGGAGAAGAAAAAAAGATGCTATTTGTCACAAGTTCAGGACAGCGGGGTTTGAGACATATTGCCTGTCTTAATCAAGAATGGGAGAAAGCACATGAGAAAAATGGCTTCAATTTTGGGACTCTGCCAGTGGAGAGTCAGTTAAAAGCCAGTGGTAATAAATGCTCTCACCTTCTGATTACTTTCTTTCCCTGCCTTTCCTCTCTCTGCAGCTCGTCCAGTTGCTCAAGTGCTGGGCAGCGTGCTCAAACAAGCTGCGAGCTCTCAAACCCAGTGTTTTTTAGCACCCTGTTGACAAGCTGGAGGCAACAGGAGCTGTAAATTGTTTGGGTCAGACGGGGCCTCTGAAATAAGAATTTCTTACAGGCTGGCCACAAGGTAAAGGACAAAGTGCCTTCAGGAAATATATTTATCACCACATGGCCAGGGAATGTGATGACGTGACCACAGCAAAGCAAAGTCAATTTGTGCTGTTTAAATGAAACTAATTAGGAGTTTTTGACTGGGAAAAAAACATTCAAAGTTGAACATACAACTTCTTCAGTAGGAAGTTACATCTACATATATAACTCTCTTTTTTTTACAGTCTGCTACTCTTTCTGTGTTTTATTTTTAAAGCATATAAAAGTAAATTAATGTAGTGATTAAATATTTTGCTGTCATCAACACAAACCACATACAGAACCTTTTTGGCGTTATGAGGGTTGCCGTGGAAACAAATAATTTGAGGATCTGCTTAGAGTAGAATCTCAGGTTGGCAGCTCGTAATTGCGCTAATTTTAACACAACGTGAATGCAGCATTACGGCAGAGACAACTACTGTATTCGTGTGCAACCTAAGGTTAAGCACACAATAGTGACAGATCACGATTCCCTCCCTGCGAAGATCAAACCAATCATTTTAGAGATTTTCGTGAGATTTTTTTAAATTTTGCGAGATCAAATGTCATTAGATTATGTTGACGATGCTTCCTGACTTGTGGGAAATTAAATATTGCTGTTTATTATTATGTCTGTAACACTTTACAATAAGGTGTCATTTGTTAACATTAGTTAATGTATTAATTAACATAAACCCACAGCGAACGATATGTTTATTACACTCTTTATAAATCTTTGTAAATCTTAGTTAATATAAAATACTGTTGTTCACTGGTTGTTCATGTTAGTTCAGAGTGCATTAACTAATGTTAACAAACACAAGCTGTGATTTTAATAATTCATCAATAAATGCTTTAGTTAAAATGAACTAAGATGAATTAATGCTGTAGAAGCTCATTCTTAGTTCATGTTTACTAATATAGTTAATAAATGTTAACTAATAAACCTTATACTAAAGTGTTACCATTATGTCTTGTTATATTGATCTATGCTCAAACGTTTAGGGTCAGTGTGTTTTTTAAAATGAAAGTATCTTATGTCTATCACGATTTCATTTACTGTATTTTATAAAAGTACATTAAAATAAAATAATTTAATACCTGATTTAAACTCTTATTGGTAGTGTAAATGAAAACTATTCTAAATTTAATAACCTGGTGACCTGATGATAAAAAGTATCAAAGTATCTTCAGAGCATATTTTAAAAATTACATAAAATGTTTTTAAAAATAGTCAAAAATAAACATTCAGGTCCAGCTCTACATCCAAAAAACTGCAACATGGAGTGACTGCTACAGCAAAAATCCCCATAAATGGATACCATCATCCAAAAGTACGTACTAAATAGTGACCAAGTATCTCTGTAGACATGGGAACTTGGGTTAGCCACATCAGAAGAAGCAGGAAAGGAAAGCTGTAAAAACATTTTTGCGGTTTTCCAAGTAAAGCTTGTGGTTTGTTTTTTGCTGTATACTCTAGATGTTTATAACCTCAAACCCACATTCCTAACAGTGCTCCAAGACTTCATCATCTACACATTATCACATCATCAAAACTGTCAGCACAAACTGTGCTGCTGTCTCTAATTAGGCTGTTGAATGTGAAATACTTCATCAGTAACTGACCTTAGGTCAGAGTAAACGCCATCATTAATTTGATGAAAATGAAGCTGTTAGGATTTGTCATGATCTCAGGTCATGTTGTATTTTCACAACCTATGTTCTTTGTTCAATGGAAAATATGTGGAAGACTATTGTTGTTGGCAGAACCAGGGGCAAGTGAACCCAAAGACACTCTAATTATTCAGTACTTCCCAATTAGTCAAGCAGTCATTTTGAAAATATACCATTTACTATAAGGCCACATATGTGTAAATGGTGAATATCAGTACCTTTATCGCACACACCTCCGATACTCAGTGCTTTGCTGTCACTGGAAGTCTCCAACATCAGCTTCCATTAGTTTCGTCCTTGATTACGAATCACAGTCTTTAAGATTATCGATCTTGCCAAGCCGGTTGGTCCCTTTAGATCCCGTCAAACAATCAGCCGGCTGATCAGAGTAAATTAGTTTTGCAAATGAGAGGTTAAGGCCCATGAACATGAGCAGAAGAGAGAGTTTAGAGGGATCAAACTTAATTATCGCACTGCTTTCAAGCCAGAGCCACCAACAATGTAGATTAAGTCATTAATAAACACTTCTCCAAATGCAAGACCGGCGAGACTTCAGGAGCGTTCTCTTTGTTTCTTTTCATCTGTAAAGGAAAATAGCAGCACAAGGGCAGCAACTGTGAACAGAAGCAGAATGATTTTAAAGTAATTATTCGCCGAGCCATTACGTTTTGAAAGCCTGCTATTCTGTTTTGTCCGTTTTGTTTGCATTGATTTGATTTGTTTCCTTGCAACAAGGGCAACACAGACTTGTCTCTCATATCACTGATGCAATCTTGCATGCCTTATTTGCATTTAACCTACAAAAACTTTCTTTAGATTGCTTTGGTTCAAAAAAACGATTTGCTAAATGACAATGTGTCTGATATGGGGTGTCAAAATAAACCTTGAAAAAAAAAATGTTTTGGTCAGATTTAACAAAATGTCATCAGATTTACATTTAGGGTATAAGGTATTATTAGATATAAATAGTTGTCACTACTTGACAAATATAACAGAGTCATCGTGACATGTTTCTTCAACAGCTCTAGGCTCTGAAAAAGCTAAAAGAAGCATCTTCTGAAGCACACCAAAGGAGAAATTACAAAAACTGGTGCCTAGATATATGCTGAATGTGTGTATATTTATAAATGTACACAATACACACACACACACACATATATATATATTGTGCAAACAAAAACCTTTATTTTGGATGTGATTAATCGTTTGACAGCACTAATATTAACTTTATTTAATTTATTATTTAATTTCTTTTCTTTTTTATCATTCTGTTCACACTGATCTCACTGAATTTTCATTTAATGTACTATTTTAAGTAGATGCATTAAATTACTTTAGCTACATTTAAATAATCTAATTTAGTTGGCTACCTTTTATATATATTTTTATAAAAAATATATATTTTTATTATATAATATTTTTATCATATATATATATATATATATAGATATTTTTTTTTTTTTTTATGTAGCTAAAATAAATTTACCATAAACATATTTTGTATATTTTCTTTTTGCACTGCTATTTTATGCTTAAATATTTAATTATTTGTAATTGTGGTACAAATGTGGTCAAATTTAAGGAATAAATATTTCATCTCCAAGTGTTACATTAAAAACAACAAAAGTTAAAAAACATCCACAAAATCTAAAATATCACAATTACTAAATATAATATCTCAGCAATTGTATGCTTTCCTGAATAAAAAAGTCTTCAAATTTGCTTTAAAAGAATCCAGGTTCTGTGTAACTCGCAGCTGAACAGGAAGATGCTTCCAGAGCTGTGGGGCAACAGAGCTAAAAGCTGACCCTGGAAAAGAACGGATCTGGCGGGGGGTGCCAATAAGGTGACCCTCAGTTTTACTGCTATTCAGCTGTAGAAAATTGCTGTTCATCCAAGCCTTTATCTCCTCCAGGCATGCAGTGAGGTGCAAGATGGCTTCTGAAGGGTTTGGGGCAGTTTTAATGTACAGTAGAGCTGCGTGTCATCAGTATAACAATGGAAGGACAGCCCATGTCTGGCGATGACGTGCCCAAAAGGTAGCTTGTAGATGGTGAAAAGGATAGGACCAAGAACTGACCCCTGTGGAACACCACATATGGACAGCCTGGATGGACATTCTCCCAACACGACATGTTCAGTCCTGCCAGACAGATAGAACTGAAACCACTGCAATGCAGTTCTTGAGAGTCCAACTGTACAATGCAGGCGATACAGGAGAATAGAATGGTCCACTGTATCAAAGGCCGCTGACAAATCCAGGAGAAAAAGCAAGGATGGTGAACCTGCATCAGCTGTCATCAGTAGATCATTTGTCACGCTGAGCAGTGTCGTTTCCGTGCTATGGGCTGAACGAAAGTCTGACTGGAATTTCTCAAACAGATTACATGTAAGATGGCTCTGAAATTGGAAGCAACTATCTTATGCTAATATGTTTAATACAATTTTAAGGATAAAAAAAAAAATGCATATGCTTGAAATTGTCTTACAGATAGTTTAATCTGCTAAATGTCTAAATCCAGAGCATTTATATCATCAATATATAATCACAATATTGCCAAGCCCAAAAATTCTCTCTGTATTAAAACATTATAAAAATACCAGTATTGGCTTTGTAAAGATACTTTGTAGAAAGTGCTAAACAAATAAATATGATTTGACTTGACATTCAACACTCCATAATATAATTGAAACAGTCTTTAGAAGCAGCTATCCTTTTATCCTCCATAACATGATTATTCGTTTCAGTCAAAGCTCAAGGAGAGGAAGCTGACTGGTGCAGCAGGATATGAATACAAACCTCTTGACCGCAGCTCATATGCAGCCATGTCACACCTCTATGACGTTTCATATGTAAGTACAGCATTAATGAAATGTCAAAGCTGCGCTGCTGTATTGTGTTCAAAGGTGAATGTGCTCAGGATGTGGCAGAAATCAAAGGGAAATTACAGATTAAGGATTAAGGACTCTCTTCTCTAGCCTGCCCTTGGAACCCCAGTGTGATTGTTCCTCCCTGCTGGCTTTTAAATAGAGCTAGCAAAGTTCGCTTCCGCTCCATCTCTCACATCTCACCTACACCTTGCTTAGTATTCAACACCCTCAGCCTTCACCACATAGCCTTATGTGTGTTTCCGTGCATGAGAGAGAGTAAAAAGTGAAATCAAAGTGCTGACTAATCACCAGCTCGGAGTCAAATATGTTTGCCCTCACAGAAAACCCTTCACTCGAGACGGCACCCTTCCTCTTTCCTTTGAACCCTCCTCGCTTCCTTTATCTCCCCCTCATTCATCCAAACCCACACTCGATCTTTCACCTTCATGCACGGCACACAGAGAGAGAGAGAGGGGACAGAGCGCTCTGTGTGCTCCTCTGGCAAATTGAGCCTGACTGTTGTCCCCACCCTGCATTTGGAGTGGGAAGTTGATGGAAAGCTTTGATAGAATACACGGGCTGTCAAACGACGCTTCTCTTACTGCTTCAGTCACCCGTGAGGAGGAATTTCTTTTCCAATGACAGATCAAGGGTATAATTCCACAGAGGTGGGAAACAAGAGCTCTTACCAACGTGAAAGGAGCCATTCATGTACATCAACCTGCTTCTGCTGTCACCCAACACCTACAGTCTAATGAGAAAGCATGTATTGTCCCTGAAATCTAAAAAGCCCAAAATGCATGCATCAGGTTGTCTAAATACTAGGAATGGGTCGTACTGGTTGACTAGTGGTATCTTGGCACACACACACACATTTTAATGTTCATATTGATGTAAATTTAATATATTGTTAATATTATAATTTATATATTATATATATATATATATAATAACTATCAAAATACAAATATTAAAAAAGATTAAATATAAATATATACTATATAATAAGAATTATATAAATTCACACACATTCAGTAAATATTTTGTAAATATTTACATAAATATACATTTAAATTATTATGTTTTATATCATATGTACATAACATTTTAAATTAATTAAATATATAAAACACAGTACAGATACATGTATTATGTAAACAAGAACTTTTATTTTGGATGTGATTAATTGTTTGAAAGCTCTAAAATTGACTACATTAAAGAAAAAATCCTTTGGTTACTCTGGTCGCACTGAGCTCATTGAATTTCCACTGAACTTACTTTTTTAAGTACCACTGGGCAAGTGGTTGCATTCATCTTATTTTAGCTACATTTAAATAAACTAATTTGGTTGGCTAACTTGAAACATATTTTTTAAAATGTAACTCAAATTATAAATATATATATAATTTGAGTTACATTTTGAAAAATATGTTTCAAGTTAGACAACCAAATTATGTATGTATATATACATATTTATTTATTCATTCCCCCAAAAGATAAAGTTAGAATACAATACATTTAAATCAAACACTAATTTGATGAATGTACTAAATATGTTAAATGTATGCTTTGCTGAATATCTGCATACTTAAATATCTGCATGGTAAAATTCATACAAAGGCATTCAGATCAATGTATTTGGGCAATGTGTTTCACCATGCGCGTTGTGTCTTTAAGACAGCATGTCAGGTTAAAAATAGTCAAAACCTTCAAAACCCCTGCAGTCTGTTCCATCCTGTCACTGTTTAGCTGTTTTTGAATGCAAGATCAACCTTATGTCAGTCTCCCCTAAATAGATGCATCTAATTAAGTACCAGATGAACCTAAAACCAGAACAATTATTTAAATCCTGGGGTTAATCAACTAGCTGCTTAAACAAATCAACAACCAGTCCGTTTAATAAAAAAAAAACAAGTTTAGAAAATCTACCAATGTCAGATGAATGCATGATTAAATATATGAAGTCTAGATTGGGGTAATGAAGAGAGAAAATAAAAATCTCTTAATTTTAATGCTATAAGAGATTATGGCACAATAAAAAAAAAACATCCTGTACAACTTTCTTAGTCTATTAATAGTTTTCCAAATGTGGTGTTTGGATTAGGACAGGACAGAAAATTTCTATGTAAAAATCTTGCTAAAATTATAAGGAGACCTCAGAGAACAGTGCAAAATAATAAAAGGCAGTTCACAACCCCTTTAAAGCTGTTCGCTGAACAAAACATACAGATGAAACACGGCACTCACACTTCTGTTTTGTAGCTGGAGCACCTCGCCAGAGGGATCTTCAGCACTTTGTCATTCAGGCCCACAAAAAGAGTCCTGTCGCCATGGAGAATCTGAAGGCTCAGGATTGGCTCCCGCAAACCAGGAGGGAAGAGTTGCATCTCCTCCAAGTAGCAACCTTGCAGGCTCTTATTAGTGGTTGCCAGGGCCTTAAGAATAGTTCCGTACTCTGATAAGTCAGAACAGAAGGCAAAGCATAATTACACAGGGCTGCATAACTAATGCTTACTAATACAATTTATATAAGGATTTGGTGGTAAACCCTTTGCAGACATGTGACTTAAAACACAAAACTTAAGTGACTAAATTTGACACTGACTCATTACTGTACCTGTGCCTATGTACATGACATGGTGCAAAGTATCCTGCCCCTGTACAATGTCAACAACCAACTTAGAGAAGCGCACGTCATCCTGCCAAACCAGCGGGTCCACAGAAACAGGCTGAACCACGTCATTCATGAGGTAGAGCCGTTGGGCGTCCTGCAGACTGCGTTCAGTCAGTCCTTCATTAGGCCCTTCTTCCTCTATGGTCCCACACTGGTAAGTGCCATAAGGGTTAGACTCATTAGTTAGTGTAGAGGTCAAGCAGGGTAATGCAAATATAACTCATAAAAACTCTCACCATGTCATTTTATAGGAAAGTAGACAATAACTGTGAATCACAACGCATGCAGGTACACCCAGCTGGTATTGAGCAATTACTCTCACAGTGCCAGGCTGATACAATTTATGTATTGGCTGTTTATTTCCGACACACAGAGAACAAAATGTAAAAGACATTCAGGGTGAATGATGCACCTGGAAGTTAGGGATGGGGTTCGAGGTGGGCAGCCACGTGGAGCGCGGGTTCTCCTGGGAGCGGAAGGGCCCGTTGAAAGCTTGCGTGATTGCGCTGAGGTTGTACGCGCAAACTGCAGAAGCAGCAATGCTGTTCCTGGATCACGAGAAAGAAAGATGATTACAATTTAGTACTATGAAAACATGCAATATGTTATTATACTGTATATAATATAAATAGATACTGGCGTATGGTCTTTTTTATACTTAATATAAATAGCATACAATACAAAATTAAAGCTATTTACAATGATTAGTTATTGATTCTTTAATACTGGGTCTGTATTTAAATGCCATTTACCTTCAAACCCACTACAGTGAGAATATTATGTATATGTATACATGTATTAAGCAATATACAGTAAAATACATTATATATAATATAATTGTATATGGTTTTAAAAATGTATAATATATTGTAAAAAAAAAAAATATTTTAATTTTAATAGAATAAAATGCTTAAAGACAATAAATTATAAATACTATATTCTTCTATAATCTTCAATTCAATCGTATTTTTGATACGTGTTAATAGAAATTATAAATACTATATATTTGACATATTTTACAAACAGTTTTTGTTCTATAACCTAACAATTATTTGGTCAAAAAGCAAAAATAAAACAATTAAAAATATGTACTGAATAATGGTTAATGACAAACAAAAGTATCAGTACCATCATAAAAAGACTTGTTGATCTCTAAAATAATATGATAGCATGTATTTTCCCCACACACAGCTGTTAGGCCTTTACACTTCATGGCTTCAAAGCTTCACAGACAAATGTATAATCTTGAGACAAACATAAAAGTTCATAATCTGTTCAGCCAGGCTTGTCAGCTTCTTCTGGCATGAAACATTCTCAAATGCATCGTGACTTAATTAACTCCATCGATTTGAGTGACAGGTGGCCCAGACACCCAAGTAAGCTGTCAGGAGCAGAGATGAGCTCTACAGTGAATGGATTGGGTGGTTATTCTTGTTACCAGACTCACACTGAATTTTGTACAGATGACAGTGCAGTTTCAGAAGCCGTTCAAGTGACAAAGAAAGTACAGAGTTTTGTCTAGTTACCCTGAGAAATGTCCCCTGAGCTTTCAGTACGTCCAGACTTCATGCCAGAAGCCCTTAGGAACCAGAGCTATTATAGTCACAGCAGGTGACTGTGAAGGTTACAGTGGAATATATCGATATTTAGATGTCACAGGTTACACTTGTGCATTAAAATAGCATGGGATCATTAGAGGTCAACTAAAAGGTTCCCTGAAAATTTGATGTCATTCTTGTGTGCTGTTGAGGTCGCACATAAATGAACAGCAATAACTGTGGTGGTAACACCGAAGCCACAGACAGATGGGTCCACGGGCAGAGCTCCAGGCCTGCCAGGCGCTGGTGTCTGGCTCAGGCTCTTGTTATGTGGCCTGGTGAGGCATGGACTTGAAGAGGATTCAAGCCTGGTTCTGCAGCTCCACCCTGGGGACTATATGAGGGGACTGACATTTGAAAGTTAGCATGGTAAAATGAGAGGCTCTTGGCAGTGCAGCTCAAAAGGCTATAGTGCGCAGATGAAACATGGGCTATAAGCCCTAGAATGCCCTAGAACAACCAATTATCTCAAACTATTTCTCCTCTTTCACTCCAGCATACAAAAGCAAGACTGAAACTTTGTTATGAGAAAGTACAAGAGTTTGTTTCTATCGAGATAGAAAGAGCTAGTGAAAAACTTTTCCCCGCTGACGGCCTACTGTATGTAGGCAGTAGAATACAGTTGCCAGTCTTGTCATAGGCTTCTAAATACAGGTACATTTATGCACAACGAGCGTAATTTCACTAAGTACAAGATGTTTCTAGACAACAATCCAATCAACCAATCAGTTTATATATCTGTTTTAGGTGTTGTATACATAGGTGCTTCTACACCCGAGTTAATCAGCTATAATTTCCCACTGATTTTAGGCATACATTTGAGGTCGGGTTAGGTTTAGGGGTAGGGTTTGGAATAAGTCTATATTTTTGGACAGCCCTGTTGATCCAGGATCATGTCTTACTTGGCAAAATCATGGCTTGATTACATATAAAAGTGACACACATTCTACAATCAAATTTGCTTCAGTTCTGTATTTTGCAAAATGCTTATGAAAAAAACCCTGAAAAATTCTTACGAATAAAATATCTATGAAGCATGCTCCCATTTATATTCACATATTTTAGCACACCAAGGGGACTATGAACCTAAAACTGTCCAGCCATGACTCCCCTGATTATTAATAGGAGGGAACACAAAGGCCAAATATCCTCAATCATCCATAACAATGAGTAAAACCAATGAATATAGTTGTAAATTGTGGTTGTACTAACTAAAGAATTTAAAGTTCCCATTTCCACCATCAGGGCAATAATTAAGATGTTCCAATCCAATTAAATCTGCCTGGAACAGGACGTATGCCTATATCATCCAACACAAGCTGAGGAGGAGCATTTTATTAGCCAAAGAATCCATATATATCACAGTCTGGTTGGAAAAACAAAGAAAGAAAAGAAAATAAGAAAAGAGAAAAAAAAACTAAATCTTCTTAAACAACTCCAGCATACTCATTTGCCAATACTACTGGACCAGGTTCTACGGTCTGATAAAACTTTTTATTTTTTAGATGAGTTTGGACTCCATGCCCACATTTTAACACTGTATACTGCTGGATCTTTAATACTGGGAGCCTGTTTTTATGCCTGAGGTCCTGGACATCTCGTTCAGGTACATGGCATTGTGGATTTTATTAAATATCAACAGATAAAAAAAATCTAAACCTTACTGACTCTGCTGAAAATCTTGTAATGTGCAGTAGCTGGATCTTCCATCAGTAGAATGATAAAAAAAAGCATCAATATCAGCACAAAAATGGCAAACCGAGCACAAAAAACAAGGTTCTCCCATGGTCACTAGTTACTAGTTAAAACCTCACAAAAATGAGGAGCTAAAATGAACTTGAGTACTACAGCGAGTGCAGGGTATGCATGTTTGAGGAAGGTTTACAGTATATATACACATACATAAATACATAAAAATGCATACATAAATGCACTGTCTGGTCAAATGATGCATACCTCTGCTAAGTCACGGTGGCATTTATTGCATTTATGCTTGTGCAGATGTGACTTTCAGACAGATGATAGTGCATTTTTTAAATGCTGTTGAGGTGTGTAAAAAAAGAGTTTAGTCCTATAACCCTTTGGAAAGTCACCTACTCAAGCAAATCCCATGACACGCTCAGTATAACACGCAACATATGGGAATGAAGTCTTCTCACTGTGAGAGCAGATGACTTCGGAGCTTTCCAAGCGACACGTACAGTAGATCACATGCTTATTTAGATGAAGTCATGTTGAGTTATGATGACAGAAGAGACAATATGTCAAAAAGCACAAGGGTCATTTGAGGTCATCCAAGAGGTCCATAAAGTTGATTTAGACATAAAGTAGGACAGCACTCAAGGGGGAAAAGGGAAGGGGAAAAAAAGAAAATACATTACTTCACTGTTTCAGTGAATACCTGCATCGCAGCAAAAAAACAAAGAGCCAACTCAGCAACCTTCCACAGCCAGGATGAGGCAAGATTATTAATAAATATTTTTACTGCATAACAATATCTGCCCCTGCAGAAAAACGTGCACTCAAGCATTTGCTTAAAAAGACTGCTAATTGTCAAAAATCATAACACAGTTCATACATCTGTGTGTACATAATTTATTGTTTTGGAACCGTACATAGAAACTTTATTGCTAATAATGGGAATTCAGTAATTGCGTAAAAACTATGTAACAGCTTTTGCATATTCTACAGTATATTAAACGCAAGTATATTACACAACATAGATATTAAAAATATGCTGTTCGTACCGATTTTACAGCACTGTAGAATGACAGACAGATGAAAACAACAGAAAGCAGAAACCCTTAATACCATCACCTCCATACATCTACATGAAAGAAATATGCATGGAATAAACTCGAAGCGTAGATTCCTGCTATGGGGTACAAAAAACTCATTTCAAGGTGGATTTTGTCATGCTGTATCACAGCGAGCGAAGAGATGCACTTGGCTGTTATTCTGTATTTGTTGTAATTCAGGCATGAAAGTGTGTGCATTCAAGATAGATATATTCATTCACACCCGCAGATCTGTTTTCCAGAGGGGTCGTCTGTCATAATACTAACTGCCAAAAGGTCTGTTTCACCCAGTTAACCTGCAGATCATTGCCAGAAATAAAAGTTAATTAAAAAAGTAGGAAAAAGTACATTTTTCCAAAATGTATGAATAAGGGGAAAATGCAGTTAATATGCAAAATATTTAGCTAATAAATTAATTCTACATTTACTCAGATGAGAGCAAAAAGACCACTGAGTAACAAATGAAACATAAAATGCAGTGGCTGACCAATCAGAATCAAGAGAGCATTGTAGTAAGTTTTTATAAAAGCAATAAAAGAAAGAAAAACGGTAATTTTAGCCATTGCAGAAAACCAATTTACAAAAATGAATGAATCACTGCAAAGTGCAACCTCTCATGACTTACTGCTTTTATAAAAATGAAGCAACACTAATTTAACTAAACATTCCAATGTTCAAGTTAAATTTATGAATAATAATAATAATCATAAAACAGCCAAGGAGCCCATTGCCAAACACTGAAAAGATTATATATCCATGTATCCACCACGGAAAAGAAAAGAAAATGTCTGTGTGAAATATCCATTATCTTAAGTTTCTTTCCACAATACACCTAATATGGCTGTAAGCACAGTAGGAGGACATATACGGCTTTGACACCTTCAGCTCAATGAAAGTACGCACTCACGCTGCCAATACCTCAGGGCAAACTATTACCAACACTTCCAGGCATTTTTGGCTGCTCTCTTGCGTTCTCTTACTCTGCTCCTCCCATGCCCGCTCTCCCCGTTTTGTAGCCCCGAACCCCAGGGAGCATTGCTTAAGGTGTTCAATTTACCACAGACAGATGGAGTCTCTATTGTTCTGATTGCATTACCATATTCTGTTCCTACTGGGGCAGTGAGTGAAAGGGGACAGGAAAAGAGACAAAAAAGAAAGAGATAAAATGAGTAAAAACGATAGAGAGCTAGGGAGAAATATAGGGAAGGAGGGTATTTAGATATATATGCTGCCATACTGCTTGCTATTTTTTATATGTTGTTTGTAGCATGCATAATGTCAAGCAGTGATAAAAAGTGATAGATAAAAAATGTTTGTCCACAGCTGAACGTAATGCATAAGTAATTGATCCTATAGGACAGAATCCAACCTGGTCTCATAAAAATACGTACCTTTTGCACTTTTAGTGCAACACCGTTTTTACGAACCTTACTGAGCGGCGCTAAAACGCTGGTTCACTTCGCAAACCCTGGCACATTTTTACTATGATGATATAGGTATGTATTGAGGCGGATTAGAATTGAAATATCTGTGGACTGTTGCTAAAACTTAATGCTCTATCATGTTGGAAATATGTGTTTTGGACACTGCAGTAAAATGTACTTCTTGGCACGTATTTCATGTCTCGCCAAAAATGTGCACCAAGGTGCGTTTATCCCATAAGACCAACTAGAATCACCAAGACGTGTTGCACTACCAAGTTGAGTAGAAGGGATTTTGTTGCATACTGCATGATCAGTCAACTGCCATATGAACTAACTTGCAGTAAATAGCATGTAGTATATACTGTATACCAAGAACATTGCAAAATATACAGTAAATACAACATGGAAGAACACTTGGTGATGATCGTATTCTTAGCAAATACTTTGTTAGCAAAGTTACTTGCAATTAAGAGCAAAATCTAGCACTGATTTATTTTTTTTGTTATAAGTTGTAACAGAGGTTGACATGATTCAGCATATTAATGTACTGCTCTCTAAGGCCTTCTCAAATTTTTTTAACACATTGAAAAAGAGTTAACCTGTTAACTTTAGGTGCATTTCAAATAGTTAATCTTGACAAACGGCATTCACAGCTATTAGGATTTGCAAAGCATACCTGTAGGTTTCCTACACGTTCACTTCCCAAGAGTACAGTATATATATACATATTGACCTAATGTATCCATCAGTATATAAGTTTTTTTTTTAATTTTACATCAGTTTGAGAAGTGCTTGCTTTGTAAATATGAAGGTGCTGGAATGCAAAGGGCATAGCTGCTTTGCAGAATGTGCATAGAACATATATATCATGCTGATGTTGTGTTTGATGACTAGACTTACACGTTGGTGGTGAAGATGCCATAGATGAGATCCTGTTCGGGCAGGTAGAAGGTGCTCTGTAGCTCATTGTAGTAGAATGGGATCTCTCCCGACCGTGAGCAGTTGAGTCGGGCCTTTGTGAAGGTGGTCCACGTGTCTTCCAGCAAGAAGCGGCCTCCTATGTCGTTCTTACACACCCGCGCCACCCGCGAGTACACCGTCTTACCGCAGTCATGTTCCACTGCATTTTCCCTCAAGAAGAAGAAGGTGAAAAGTCCTACGTCGTAAGCCGAGATGAAGTGAGGCTCTGAAGGAGGAGGAAAAAAAGCGTGGCTAAACACCTTACAGGCACAACAAGCATTTCAAATGGGTACATCTATAGCAGGACCCTCAGCAATGCAGCATAAAGTGGATTAAACGGCAAAACAACGACTTAACTTCCATAGCAAACTGGCCTGAATCCCTGTTCTACTTATTTTTTTAATATCCGCTTATGCCAGCCCATGACTGGAGCAGAAAACTGTGTGCATGTGACATGCAGAAATATTGAATACAAAAAGCTGTCCCGTTGGTCCAGGTGGCACTGGTCTGGATTGCATTAGTCAGAGTTAATATCGCACACTCTGAATAATGTCCTACCCCCAAGGCCTGTTTATTCCCCAGCCCATCCAGTAATGCATGCCAAAGATATTCACCTGTAAATAGGCATGACTATAATCACTGCTGGGGCCATCGCAGCAGTTTACGAGAATAAGATTACTGTTACGCTGTGAAGCCCAGGAGAGGCATCAATAGCCATAACTGCTTTTGATTCAATTTTAAACACAATAAATACCAAATCTCAGTGGACACAGACTCAAAAACAGCCTAGAGAAGTCTTTGCATACGATTCTGCTCTATCTGCAAAAACTGACTGAAACAGAATTACATGGTCAAAACTGGACTGGAACGTTGTGCACTGTATCACGTGTAGGTCTAAAATCACAATAAGACAACTTCAGCATAGGGCGAATGATTTTGTGCTATATTTAGCACTTCCGTCTGAAACCACAGAATAGCTTTGGAGTGAGAGACTATCATACTTTTTGGTGGGACATGTAAACACTCTAGTATACTGTACTGTATATGTATAAAGTTGTAATATGTATAGTATTAATGCTTGATCCAATACCTGTACTATGGTGAGTAAATGAAGAAAAATAATTATTTTTAATAAAAATTAAAAATAAAAATTATTTTTTATCAAAATAAAGTCAGGGTGTAGAAGTACTGGGGTCAACAAAAGTGTAAATAAAATAATAAAATTAAATAATTCGTATTAAAGTGACAGCAAAGATTAAAATTTTTTTTTACTTTTTTTTAAATTAATGAATAAAGAAACATTTTCTTACCATTTTTACCAAATAAAAGACAGGGTTCAAGCCCTGTTCACACCAAGCAAGATAACAATAATGATAACTATATTTGCGTCCACACCAGCAAACAATATCATCTGTACAGTATTTTAAGCTCAAGCGCATCTGCCGCATTAAATTCTCAAGCGCGTGATAGCAGGATTGATTCGGATTGGTTGTCAATGTTTCTATCGTTCATCAGCTGAAAAAAATCGTTCTGAAAATGATTCCCAACAATATAGTTTCTCTGTCCCTTAATGTTTTAGTTGTGGTGTGGACGCTGAGAACAGTTTTCAGAACTAAATTTTTTTCGTTATCGTTACAGTCATCATGTTTGGTGTTAACGGGCCTTAATACGTACTGGGGTCAACGAACTTGTAAAATATTAAAATTTAATTTCATTTTGATTTTCATACTAAAGTGATAGCAAAGATTTTTTTCATAATAAGAGGAAATGTTTCTCAAGCAAAAACTCAGCATATGACTTTTACCGTTTTACTGTATAAAAATAAAATTAAATAAAATTAAATCAGCCTTAGACAGTATAAATTACATTTCTATTGACCCCAAACTTTTACTAAAAGAATACAATACCAAATATGTATGCTATTTCCACTCAAGAAACTCACCTATGATATACATCAAAAGTCTGATGATTTTTGGCAGTTATGGACACCTTTCTGGCACTACACTAATAATTTCTCTCGACCTTCTATTTTATGGTCCATATTTAGCCCCTAGCCTGATTGTGTTATTTGTTTACTTGTTTGTATACTTCCCATTATTTCTTACAGTACAGCTGAGACTGTATTTGCATGTGCGTGTGGATTACAATAACCAATGATCAATTAAAAAACAGGAAAATACACTACTACATAAAAAATTATCATAAAATACAATACAGAAGTTTTATGCCAGTGCTCCACTGTACCATTTTGTAAGCAGTGAACCTTTAAAAAATTTTCTCACCAGATGCATTAACAGAAGATTGCTGTGAACAAACAATTCTGCTTTCGGTTTGAATGAGACATCATAACAACACTTCCACACAGATCAAAGTGCAGCAAGTGGTCAGAGAGGCACAGTGAATACCGAAACTCCATTAAACCCAAGAACAATTCCTTCCCAGTGACTGCAGGAATTCATCAGGTCTTTTGCTAAGCTGAAACAGGCAGGGTGTGTGTGTGCTGATTTGTGAGGGACTGAACATGACAAACGGTATTTTCCTTCTTCCATGCCGAACGTAAATACCGCCTCATTTCTACACCGCCACTCCATCAGGGGTCCCTGTATGTGTGTGTGTGTTTATCTGCGAGCCGCAGTCAGGGGAAAACACTAAGCTGGGAAGTGAATTACGAGTCCCAATAAGCATCAGAGGAGAGAGGCATGTGCTAATAGCCACGCTGCAGGCGATGATGATATTTCTCATTGAATCAGAGCTGTGCTAAAACAATATCACATCTCACTTCTGGTACGACCCCACATGGGCTCAGTGTTTAAAAAAAAAAAACAATTCAGCCAGGACCTGGTCTGAACGATATAATAACAGTCTGGTTGGATTCAATTGTAGACCCTCGAGATTCATGCCGTTCTTTACTGACCCCCAGCTGAGAAATACGTTTTTAATTCACACTTCATCTCTATTGAGTCCACATGCCGCTAACACACATGATTGAAAAGGTTAGCGGTTTTACTTTGGCTAAACTGAAAAAAGCTATTTTCAAAGAGAAATGGTTTTCACTTGTGCAAATATTAGCAAACAACTCAATTATTTTGATACCCATTAGCCAAATAGCTATTTTAGCTATAAGAGTTTTTTTTTTTTAGCTACCTCACAATTTATGTTTTACTTTGGCTTAACCGTAACAGGAAGCATATTTGACAAGAAATATAATTCAGTTGTGCAACTATTAGCTAACCACTTGATGATGTTGCTATATTAGCCAAATAGCTAATTTAGCTACAACTCATGTTTTACTTTGGCTAAACTAGATAAAATTTGAAGAGAAATGTTATTCAGTTGGCCATCAATTAGCAAACTAATTAGCAACATTATGTTGCTACCCATTAGCCAAAATGGCTTTTTATTAGCTATCTCACAATTTATGTTTCATTTTCTTGTTTTACTTTGGCTAAACTAAAAATAAATATGCTTATAAAAATGCGTATTTGACGAGAAATGTTATTCTGTTGTGCAACAATTAGAGAAGAAAATGATGATGTTGCTACCCATAAATTAACCAAATAGCTACTTCCGCTACAAATAGAGCTTTTTTTGCTAACTAAATATTCATGTTTCACTTTCCTGTTTTACTTTGGCGAAACTGAAAAAAAAAGTAATTTTTGAAGGGAAATGTTGTTTAGTTATACAACTATTAGCAAACCACTCAATAATGTTGCTATCCATTAGCGACAAAGTTACTTTAGCCACAAACAGAGCTTTTTTTGTGAACTCACAATTCATGTTTTACTTTGGCTAAACTGAAAAAGTAATGTTTGAAGTTGTTCAGTTGTGCAACTATTAGCAAACCAGTCAATATTGTTGCTAGCCATTAGCCAAAAAGCTACTTCAGCAACAAATAGAGCTTATTCACAGCAGATAAAATAGGTAATTTTTCATACTGAATATTCTTTTTTGCTCTGAATTATGTCATATTATGGAAGTAAACCAGCAATTCAGATGACCTTTAAGCTGTCTTTTGCTGATTTTATTTAAAAATGGTTATAATAGCCATATATGTGTTTTCGCAGGTAAATGCGTGAGTTTCAGTAATCTTGTTCTCCACTTTTTGTCTTTCTCTCTCCTTAAGTGTGAACCTACAGTGGAACTACAGGCCGACTGAGTGACGTGAAGCGTTGCAGCTGCAATTTCACCCTCTCTCGGTCATGAGGAATAATTACACTGCTGGATGCCTGAACATTCATCTCCTACGCCCCAATCCTAACTCTCCAAGCCTTGTCTATGTCCTTCTCCTTTTTACCTCAACTACCCTCTGACATCTCCTCGGTGGAGCTTCACTGCATGACTTACAGCTCTGGTATCAGAACTTTTTGCTTATTCCACTTTGACTGGCGTTGGATGAATTTTCTATGGGAAAAGGCACAGTGTCAGCAGCTGGGAGATTATTGACACCTTTTGACTCTGTGCAGGAAGTGTGCTGAGTTTCGTTTGTCTCTATCTTTGACTGGTTCCTCCTTTGACAGGTCAGGGCTGCTTTAAAAAAAACTGCCTTCGACACAAAAGATACAATTGTGATAGTGTATCTTCGTTTTTCTCACTTTTAGCTAGGTATCATATTGGAGCTTGTCGTACTGTATGCACTTACAGCAAGTCAGAGTAAACATGGTACAGGGTTATTTTAGTTACTAGAACCATAAAAAATTGAGTTCCTTGAAATAAAATGTTAACAGAATTATTTGTTTACAAGTTTATAAGTTTATGGTAGGTTACTAAAATAACTAAAATGGAAATCAATAAATATAAATAAATATCTTAGACAAATAAAATAAAATAAAAAACAGTTTGATTTCCATTTAATTTTGTTGTCTAGGGCTAAAAAAAACTTTGCTTTTCCATTGGGAGTGCTATTAACATTAACAAAATGAAATAAAGTCTCATTAACAATTTAATTTTGAAGAGCAACATTCAGTAATTTGCTTGCATATTAGCAGGACACAAAAAGGAAGGGCAACAAGAGAAATGTCAAAAGTTTTTAGACGGTCCCTTGAATATGAGACTATCAGACATGAGATGATGAGATTAATGTACCATTAAGCCATTTGGAGTTGTATTGGGCGGTCCGCAGAGGCGGCATTCCTCCTAGGCTCCGGTAGATGACAGGGTCCCGGCCGGAGAAATCGATGACTGTGGCGGCATACAGCTCTCCGCTTTCGGTCACCACAGCCGTCGAATTATGACGGGGGTCATAGGGGCAGCGGGCCACTCCGTTCACCCTCTCCAACACTCTGCTCATATTCCCTGCCTGAGAGGAGGATACGCACACACTTCAGTTTAAGCAGATAATTTAACTTACCTGATCTGAAATAAACGTACCTTGGTGCACATTTAGCAAGATGTGAAACGTATACCAATAAGTACAAATCACTGTTTCCAAAAGAAATGAACACTAGAGGCTGTGAAATTCTAATACCTTTTATTCCTTTTAACACAATTTTGTTTCAATTAATAAAGCTTTATTTTCTAACAATTACTTGAAGCATATCATCGACTTAAAGTTTGACAAAACAGTTCAAATCTGCATAAAAGGTAGTTGAAATAGCACAGTTGCATCAACAAATGCCTTTTTATATCAGTTTTGCATTTTTTAACACTATCAGGTAGATTTAGGGTTGAATTTGGTGTAGGTCATATTTCCAACATGATAGAGCATTAACCTTTAGTGACAGTCCCTAAATATTATAAATGGTTGTTGCACAAAAAGTACAGACGTAACTATTTTTATGAGAGCTTGTAGCTTTTAACCGATAGATACTTACCTCTCTGGTGATGCAAAGGGGCTGGAAGGCATTGGTACCACAGGTGATCACCTCTGTCTTGTTGACAAGCAACACCCGGATGTAGTTTTGACACTCCACCTGCAGGAGCAGAAGCAGATGACAGTGTGACAATAGCAGCGGCATGTTTGGAATACTATGGTACTGCATACAATTTAAAATACAATGGTTATTGAAAGTATTCAGCCCCCCCCCCTACATTTTTCACTCTTGCAGCTATATGCTAAAATCTTTTAAGTCTATTTTTCCCTCATTTATGTACAC